>CM019064.1:397339202-397576702 GCA_009667805.1 Leptobrachium leishanense
TTATATATATATATATAAAAAAAATCAAATATTACCAGGTTCTAAAGGAAACTGTGTGGGTTTATTCAGGGAAACTTAAAAGTAGCCATCTTTATCAACTATTGAACATCATATATTGCCCTCATATTATTTCTATGTCACATACACACACACACACACACATATATATATATATATATATATATATACAGTAGACAGCCAGCACTCCATGGACTTAAGTTATTAGAAATTATATATATATATTTGATTATTAAATTTCAAATTTAAAAAAAAATCTAATTTTCAGTGATCCACTAGAACCTTTGTCAGGGCATGTATATACATATATGTAATTTTGAAAGTTCCTACTGTGAGCTGAAACATTAACTTTTAATAATATTCATCATTGAAGTTTGTTGTTTTATTTTATTAAGATCCTACAGTGCTAGGTCTTTGTTTCTATATATATATATATATATATATATATATATATATCCAAATGTGTCCATGTGTCCTGCACTCACGGTTTACATTAATATTGTCCTGATGAAAGTTCTCTAGAGGAACTGAAACGTCGATTACAATATGGATTAATAAATTTATACTTTTTTTGCAAACAAACAAACAAACCATGGAATGCTGGCATCTTCGTGTATTTACACACAAATATAATATAATATAAATATATATATCTCACCAGAGTGTAATATACAGACAGTATATATATTATACAATATACAGTATATTTAGAAAGCATTCGGACCCTTTAATTTTTTCACAATTTTTCATGTTGCAAACTTAGGCTGAAATTGTGTATATCACATTGTAATAAGTATTCAGACAGTAACCCAGTACTTGAAGTACAGAGGTTTCAGGCTCAAGTCCTTAGGTATGATGTGACAAGCTTTGCACAGCTGGATTTCGGTCATTTCTCCCATTTCTTTTTGCAGAATATTTCAGGCTCTGTCAGGTTAGATGGGGACCATATGTAGCTGGTCATTTTCAGGTCTCTTCTGTGATGTTAGACTGGGTTCAAGTTCAGGCTCTGGGCAAAGGCTATTCAAAGGGTTATCACAAACCTATATATGTATCTGTTTATTTATCTGCATAACATATAATTTGTTTGAACATATCACTAACATATCATTTGACCTAAATTCCTGGGACACACACACAAAATTCCTGGAACACACACACACACACACACACACATCCACAGCATATGAAATTGCACTCAGGGACGTCTTGTTAACGCATTTATAAATTTATTACAATTTAATAAGATCTTTATAAACCTGCTGTTTTAATTTTTATGTGTAAAGTAATGCTGAAACGTTTTAGTGTCAGAGATATTTTACAGGCAGTTTAATTCTTGTGCAAATGATTTCTATACACTGTTTACAGGCTGGCTTTAATTCCTGGGGTAATACTTCTACAAAAGATCAAGCTTGTTTTTCTGGCCAACCCTTTAAGCCAAAGTAATAACACATCCCTATTACAGTATATACATATTCAGTACTGGTAAATCCCATCTCCTGAGAAATGAATTTCCATGGATGTGTGAATTTCCATGAAAGTGTTACTTTGCATTCATTTGCATTGTGTGGAAGCAAGGTGCATCTCACTTAAACTGAGGAATAACAATGATAACAATGTAGCTTGTGGTATTTTGATAACCATACTCAGACTAAAAACAACCACCTGGGAAAAGAAACATTTCAATCATATGTCCCAATCTGTAAAACTGTGGTCAAAGGGAATATATTTATTAAACAGGCAGTTATCGAATATAATTAATCATTTTAATAATTTTCTAATGAGCTCTAACAAATGTAAATGTACTGTAACAACAATCATTATGTGTTTGTAAACACTGCTACATTGTAACCCTATTTGAAAGTCCACTGTTAAATGTGACATATTGTATTTTCTGAGTATACAATATATATCTCGGTGTAATAGCTCTGAAACAATGGAAAAAAAATCAAATAAACAGCCAAGTATGAGGTCAATGTCTTTCTTCCAAGCTTGACCTTCCTCTCAGGAACCCTCTGAGATAGCACCATGTAGCAAAGGTTATTAACCCCCCTTTCCCATAATGAGGTCAATCAAAAATTTGCCCCAGGGTATAAACTAGAGCTATTTCTACTAACTGGGGCTTCCAATGTCATGTCCCTAAACACATTTTTGAAGTGGGTAGAACAGGGATGAATATGTGCACAAGGGATTAGTTGAATCAGTTAGCTTTGCAGATGCTGGGTTCTAGTGCCATGCAGCCTGTCTGTCCCCCAAGAGACTATTTGAAGAAAATCACAATTCCAGGACATTGAGATGAAGGATCATTGCATGTTCTCATTTTATTTTGGGTGATATTGTAACTTATTTGCATCACAAGATCCCTTTACATCAGAGATCCACCCCCCCCCCCCCAAAACAGATACAAGTAGAATAGCAATTTGGGTTAAGAATACAATAAATTTTGTCTTCTCAATGAGAAAGAATAATAACCCGCATAACAATAAATACTATATTTCATAATGATATCAATAATAGCATCTGTTGTGAATTAACATTGATATATTCAGGTTTAACCTCTTCACTGCTGAGCCCTTTTACCCCCTGTGTTCTGCGCTCATTTTGACCGATTTGTGCTCATCATGTTTAAATGTGATTTGAAGTCGTGTTTTATTAGAGGACCCAGACAAATTATATATCCTTATTTTTAGCAGACTCGGACGATTCAAAATATATCATTATTATATGTATACGTTATGTCCCGTCAGAATGCTATAACAATTTTTTTAAAAAAAAATTAATTTCTATTCAGATTTCAATCATTTACAACGTGTAAAAAATTATTTTTTCACATTTTATCATCCAAACCATTGTGGTTAGATTCTATGAGGTACCCATGTTAAGAAAAAAATAGAAATGGGAATAGGTTGCTGTTTTTTTCAGAGAAAATAGGCAATTTTAACCAAAACTGAAATAAAATTATTGTTTTTTCACTTGCATTTTGCTGCATTGTGTTTTATGAATAATATGACTATGTATAAAACCGTGACCTTGCTGGCGGGAATTGCAAAGGTGAGTGACGGCAGTGGTATTGCTCATTTTATAACAGACAAATTGGCAATGCCATCACTTTGGAACAAGAAATACATACAATTAAAAATGTAATTATTTATTTTATATGGTCATGTTAGGTATCATTAGAAAAGCCAAACTCTGATCTGTCCATTGACAACATGACTTTGTCGGGTAAACCCCCGCTCTCCTCACAGAGGTACAGCAGCTTGTGATTTAGATTAATCAATATGTACTAATGCTTTGCTCCTTCACCTCCACATTTGGTCTGGGAGTGGGAAATGAGAAGGTGAGTAAACTTTGCATTGAATTTTTCTTCATTTTTTATGATTACACATTACATGGTCAAATTTGGTATCATTGAAAAGTCCAGACTCTAACCTCTCCAATGACACCTCACTTGACCTTGTGTGGAGTAAAAATCAGAGACACATGGGTTCCCCAAGCGTTTCTCGCAGTAATGCGGTGGTTCAGGTTTTCAATAGACCAATGCATTGTGCCATCTCCTCCACACTTGCTGGCACCATGAGAAATGACAAGGTGAGTTAATGCAGCATCATTGTTCACATTATAATTGAAAAGTGAACAATAGTGCTGCATAAGAAAAAAGAGGAAATTTCAATTATTTTAATTTTGTTTTTGTTCTTACAAAAAGCCTGGTCATAAATCTATATATTTAAAGATGAAAGTCCTGACTGACTGACTGACTCATCAACACGCAGCTGGAACCGTTTAACCTAGGAACGTGAAATTTTGAAGGTACACTGTTTTTATGATGTAGGCACCCACTAAGGAAGGATTTTTGGAAACTCCTTCCCTAAGGGGGTGAAAAAAGGGATTGAATATTTTAAAGAGGATATCTATAGCTCAAAAACAGAAGATGTTACAGACGTGAAAAATCAGTATTTAGGCTAGGGTCAGACGAACGCATTTTTTGCGTCGACCGTCAAAACGTCCGAACGAATGGACGTATTTTTTCACGGAAAACGCGATAGCGGTCATACGATGCGCAATTACGGCAGTAATTTTTTACTGATCCAAACCAGGAAACTTTGGGTGTATGGACATTATGTTGGCCGGACATGAGCAGCGTCTGACATCTCCTAATCACGCACACACACCGCTATGCGGGCGCAGCGCACTCTGTACGTCAGTACTACCGGTTTGACGTTCTCGAAAAAATGCGTTTGTTTGCCACTTGCGTTGCGTGGCCGCACTTTCCTGTGGCCGTTCTTCGTATGTTGCCCGGCATTGGACGTCATTTGCTGCTAGCACAGCCGTGATTAAGTGCGGCTAAACGCACGTTAATACTGCGTTCGCCTGACCCTAGCTCGTCTTGAAAAATAAAAAACCACGTATTTTACCGTTTTTTTAAATATCCAAGTGGGGGGGGGGTGAAAAAAGGGGGTTGATTGAATATGCAAAAAAAAAAAAAAAAAAGGGGGTTGAATATTTTAAATATTTTAAACACTAATACCTACATCTCAAACAAAAGATGTTACAGACGTGAAAATTGGTATTTAGATTCATCTTGAAAAATAAAGAAACACGTATTTTACCATTTTCTGAAAATTCCTTGGGGGGGCAAAAAGGGGGTTGAATACTTTTATCATAAATGCGAAAGTCCTGACTGACTGACTCATCATTGCCCAGCTGAAACCAATTAACCCAGTAACGTGAAATTTTGAAGGTGCACTGTTTTTATGATGTAGGCACCACTAAGGAAGGATTTTTGGAAACTCCGCCCCTAAGGGGGTGAAAAAGGGGGTTGAATATTTTAAACAGGATACCTATAGCTCAAAAACAGAAAATGTTACAGACGTGAAAATAGGTATTTAGATTTGTCTTGAAAAATAAAAAAACACGTATTTTACCATTTTCTGAAAATTCCTTGGGGGGGTAAAAAGGGGGTTGAATACTTTTATCAGTATGCCTATATTTCAAAACCGAAGATTTTACGGGTGTTAAATTTGGTATTTACAATATTCGTGGAAAAAAACAAACATGTTTTTTGCTGTTTTCCACAAATCCAATTAAGGGGGGTCAGGAGAATGGGGTCTGAATACTTTTAGCAGTATACCTATATTTCAAAAACCAAAGATGTTACAGACGTGAAATTTGGTATTTACTATATTCTTGAAAAGTAAAAAAAAAGGTGTTTTACCATCTTCCAAAAATCCCTGGCGGGGGTGAAAAAAGGGGGTTTCTTTTAAACAGGATACCTATCTATATATATAAACGCGAAAGTCCTGACTGACTGACTGACTCATCAACGCCCAGCTGAAACCGATTAGCGTAGGAATGTAAAATTTTGAAGGTACACTGTATTTATGACGTAGGCACCCACTAAGGAAGGATTTTTGGAAACTTCGCCCCTAAGGGTGTGAAAAAGGGGTTGAATATTTTAAACAGTATACCTATAATACAAAAACAGAAGATGTTCCAGCCCTGAAAATTGGTATTTAGATTCGTCTTGAAAAATAAAATAAACACGTATTTTACTATTTTCTGAAAATCCATCGGGGGGGGGGTAAAGGGGTTGAATACTTTTATCAGTATACCTATATTTCGAAAACCGAAGATGATACAGGTGTGAAATTTGGTATTTACAATCTTTGTTAAAAAAGCCAAACATGTGTTTTTACCATTTTCCTAAAATCCAATTAAGGGGGGTCGGGTGAAAGGGGTGTGAATACTTTTATCAGTATACCTAGATTTCAAAAACCAAAGATGTTACATATATGAAATTTTGTATTTACAATCTTCTTGAAAAATAAAAAAACACGTGTTTTACCATTTTCTAAAAATCCCACATGGGGTGAAAAAAGGAGGGTGAATACTTTTAAACAGGATACCTATATTTTAAAAAACAGAAGATGTTAGAGACGTGAAAATTGGTATTTAGATTTGTCTTGAGAAATAAAAAAAACATGTATTTTACCATTTTCCAAATATCCGGTGGGGGGGGGGGGTCAAAAAAGGGGGCGGGTTAATACTTTTATCAGTATACCTATATTTCAAAAACCAAAGATGTTACAGGTATGAAATTTGTCATTTGCAATCGTCTTGAAAAATAAAAAAAACACATGTTTTACCATTTTCCAAAAATCCCAAGTTGGGGGGTGAACAAAAAAACTCATGTTTCTTTTAAAAACAATTTTAACACATCCCAAAATCCACACGAGCGAAGCCGCGGGCAAAAGCTAGTGGTAACATAAGAAAGACCATTTTCTGAGATTTCCAATGACACAATACTTGTTATGGTTCTGGAAATATGTGGGTCCAAATGATCTCTGTTTCTCCTCCATAGGGATTTCTCTGGCAGGCTGGGTCCCTTTCTGACATCATTGCGCCCCCTTCAGGAGAAGTCTGCGATCGGCACTAGATCGGTGCTGGATTATGACAAAGCCCTGAGCGTGTCCTCCGCACCCTAATGGGAAAGCAGTGGATGCGCTTTGCCGTTGTTCGTTGTCAAGTGATTAATTTACATCAACATAATTTAGAAATACATACACACAAGCTCAATATACCTAATAACCGGTTACCGACTGAGGAAGCCTGCAGGACGGCAGGAGAAACGCGTTTCGGTCTATCCCCCTTTTGTATCCATTTTATCGATTTTATTTGAAATAAATTTTTATTTTCTTTACCTCCACCATACCATCATTCATTTTTTAACCATCACCTCTGAGATTTAGGAAGTCTGCGATTCCGGCACCCACCGAGATTCAAGAAGGGTGAGACCTACCTAATACGGTCTGAGGCCTTTTCTACTGAGCCACCCTAAAAGGAGGCTCTATACCACGTGAGTGTGTCAATGCTATTTGATATATATATTACCAGCATAACAATATTACGCTATACACTCTCCATTTGTCCGAGGTTGCCTTTGTACCATTCCATCTTTCTGGATAAGAGAGAGTGTACATAAGAAAACAAAGTGAGACAAGAACCATCGGACACTGTGGGTGAAGCCCCCTTCCAAGTGGCTTACAGGCGCTGACAGAGAGCCTCACAGGCTCCACCTTTGTGAGTGTGCAATTGTTATTTTTTGTCAATGTTCATATTTTATCTTTTGGTATTGCGCAATTTGTTGTTTTTATCTACTCTATAGGTTTATGCCTTTTCCCACTGGTTTATACCTAAGATGAGTATACTCTTCGCACTCCATTTTTTTCACCTGGTGTGAGTGCTTTAAGTGTCTGCCTATCTGCGCTCCCTGATTTGCCTACTTAGCAAATCCACTCTCTTTTACTGTTTTTGTGGGTGAGGGATACACTCATTGGTGAGCTGCAATTATCCACTTTTATATCCAGATCCATTTTTTAGCGCCATATAAACATCTTCCACCCATTCACCTGGGTTCCCCTGTTGATATATATATATATATATATATATATATATATCCAGTACTGTGCAAAAGTTTTAGGCAGGTTTGAAAAAATGCTGTAAACAAAGAATGCTTTCAGAAATATAAATGAGGATTGTTTATTTTTGTCAATTTGCAACATGCAAAGTGAGCGAACAAAAGAAAAATCTAAATCAAATCAATATTTGGTGTTACTACTTTTGCCTTCAAACCAGCATCAATTCTCATAGGTACACTTGCACAAAGTCAGGGATTTTGTAGGATTATAGTCAGGTGAATGATCAACCAATTATACCAAACAGGTGCTAATGATCCTCAATGTCACACGTAGGTTGAAACCCAGTCATGAACTGAAACAGAAACAGCTGTGTAGGAGGCTTAAAACTGGGTGAGGAACAGCCAAACTCTGCTACCAAGGTGAGGTTGTGAAAGACAGTTTCATGTCATGGCAAGATTGAGCACAGCAACAAGGCACAAGGTTCATATTTCCGCACGTAGAGATAGGCACTTGAAGATATACAGGGTTATTCAAAGAGATCCGAATTGTGGCCGAAAGGTAACCGAACAGTGAAATTCAGCGTACGCTTACCTTTCCTGTCCATTTGGCTATTCAGAGAGTAGGCAGTTTGCCAAATGTTGGCGAATTGCCTGCACATACGGTGCCTGTTCGGTGCCTGTTCGAGGGCAGTGAAATCCCCACAGAGAAGCAATGCTTCGTCTATTCAGAGAACAAAAACCAGCAGTGAAAAGTTGCCGAATTGCCCTGTTGTTCAGTGGTTTAATTCGGCAGGTTTATTCAGGCGAATCCCATAGGCTTCAATGTTAAAAATATTCCCGTTTTAATTCAATATTTAATAAACTGTTGATCATAATATTTTGCAGTAAAAAGTCTCTTTCTTTTTAGAATCTTTTAGGCATTTCTCTGGATTTTTTGTTGAATTGTTTTCGTTTTTTAAAATAATTTTTTCTTTTTTCTGTAACAGCCCTTTTTATTATCATTCATTGTATCTTATATGTAAATTTCAGACATTTTCGCTCAGTAGTTTCTTTGCAAACAGCATTTCACTTTTCAAACATTCAAGCGTACTATTTAGTTTTTTGTCCACTCCATTCGTCTGCAGTGTTGGGTTTTTCCAGCGGCTGCTTTACTCTGTGATCGGCGGCTGCTCGGGTTTCTCCAGCATGTTTGGCGGGGTTAATCCAGATGTTTTTGCAGGTTTCGGTGTACGTTCGCCGGGTTTTGCGGTGAGTGTTCGTCAGGTTTGCGGTGGCTTTTCCCTACACTATGACGGCCCTGTGGTGCTTCCTGAATACGCCAAAATGGGATCGCCAAATCGAACCGAATTGAAGAGAACGAAAAGTCACCGAACGTGCGGTGGCTTTTCGATTCTCTTTGAATAACCCTGATAGTATTCTAGCCAGACAGATAAAAATCAATAAGATAATTTATTTAAAAAAAAATTTAGGTATTTGTCTAGATTTTTGAGGCTAAATTTTGATTCCCAATATTTTTAATGACTTTTATTTATTCTGTAACTATTTTTATTATTTCAATGCAGTTTCATGCATTTTTATTGTTTTAAAAACCGAACTGTGCTGAATAAAAGTGGTGCTCTTTGAATAGCCCCTATAGTATTCTAAAATAAGACTAATGGGAGTTGCTTTTTTTTTTCTCTTTAGCGGAGAGGGTGCTCTTTAAGTCCAAGTTGCCATCAACACACTGTGATATACCCAAAAAATGAAGGTGGCCCAGAGAATAACGGAAAAAATGCTATATTTCAGTGGGGTCAGCGACACTTCTACAGCATATTATTCTAGACAGACATATAGATTAGGTAGAATTGTAGTCAGATGGATCCATAGATAGACAAATAGTATTCTAGATGGACAGAAATATAGATAGATGGAGGAACTATTCTAGACAGTCGGGCTTCTCCTGACACTGTAGCTGTCACATGACTGAGAGGAGGCTGACATTCGAGTGATCATCCAGCCAATCCAATGGCTCCCAAAACAAGCTCTGACATATTAATTATCTGCATAGGTATGTTATTTTTGATGGGGTTTACTATCTCTAGAGACAAGGTTCAGCAAAGGGAGATAAATTGGCACCATCTTACGACAATCTTTCTATTGGTTTTGTGGGAAAGTACGCAAGCCTCTAGTGGTGGTTAGCCTTATCAGTGTTTTTCTTTATATAAACGCTGTGTGGTTCATCTGTTGTTTGTGTGCGGTGCTGGAGAGCAGGTAGCAAGGGATATTCTCAAACATCAGAATTGGATTGATTCACAATGATAAAGCTGGCGTTTGGATCTAGTCTTAATAGGCCATTAACCTTAGGCTAGGGTCAGACGAGCGTGATTTCTACGGACTGTACGTTCGTGCACACGGACGTACGTCAGTACGGAAGACACAGTAGTGGCCACACAGTCCGTTTTTTTCACTGACGTATATTTTGACGGATGTAGGAGGGAAAATAAATTAAAAAGCAAAACCATTTTGTCCGTGAAAAATGCTGGACGTATAAATGCAGTCCGTCTGACCACGTTCCATCACTCACACACAAAGCTATGCGGACGTTGCGGACGCAGCGCACTTTGTGCGGCCGTTCTAGTGGTTGTACGTTCTTGCTTGCCTTGTGTCCGTTTGCCGCGGCCGTTGTGCGTCCGCAGTTCAGTACGGACGTACTTTGTGTAACAGGCTCCGATGGGCTTTCTTTCATGCTATCACGGACGTACATTTAGGCGCAATCACGGACGTGAACACTACGCTCGTCTGACCCCAGCCTTAGTAGGTCTAACATATTTTATATGAAAAAAACTCTGCGGGAAAGACTCTTTGATGGGTGACCCCTTTTATTTTTTGGGTATTGCTAAAACGAAAATGTTTAAGACTCAAGTGGAATTGCACTAAGGATAATGATTCTACCTGAGGTTATTTTTACAAGAGATTTGCTGAATGTAGCCATGAGCGTATCAGGTCCCCCTAACAGACCAGGGGCTAAATTACAATCTTCGCGCAAACGTTTGCGGTGGCGCAAAAAAACATTAACGCGAGGGGTAAAATCCTTTGCGCCGAACGCCGTATTACATAGTCAGCGCAACAAACGCGCGTAATCGTCTAACGCCGGTGAACCTGTGCGAACCCTTTGTGAGCTTACTGTACTGCGAGTGTCCTATACTTAACATTGTGAGTGCAAATGCGAATGTACGCTGGTACGCCGATCGTATTACAGTCTATGCGCATGATTTAACGCACAGCCTTTGTGCACATAATTTTAGCAACTCCTAAAAGCTGGTGTTAATGACAAATCTGAACAACCTGGCGGAACCCAAATACACCAGCCGAAAAAAAAAAAAACGCAGCAAAGTATAGTTACACATTCTACTCATACTGAACCAATAAAATGGAGAAGTTGTGCGTGCATGTATTATTGCTGCAGCATATATGCTCAGACTGACTTTGACAGGTGCAAAAACTTAACGTGAGATAATTGTGGTTCTTAATTTTGATTGGCTGAATCGGCAGAAAAAAAACAGTGCGCGTGCTGATTTCTGCACGCAACGGTACTGCGCGAGCATTTGTGCGTGTCCAGATTACACGCGTTATTGCTCAACGGATGAAAAAACGCGCAAGGATTGTAATTCCAGCGGTGATTTGTGCGTGTAAACGTTTAATGCTTGGCGAACAAATTCACACGTTGCGTGTGCGTTTTTGCGTGAAGAATGTAATATAGCCCCAGGTTTGCCAGATATGTGAAGCACAGCACAGGTGATATGATTTGCTGCTCTGTGATTGCAGGATTCAGTCTGCATTTACCCAAGGTGATCCTCAAAACCTTTTAGGGGTACTGGAGGACCAGGGTTGGAAACCACTGCCATAGCGCAATAACAAATGCCGGTATTATGGTCCCCTCCACAATGATAGAGCATAAGCCAAGTGACAGATGACGTCACTTTGACAGACTCTCAGCTTTATATTACTGCAATATCTATATATGAACACAAACACACATATATACATTTTTAAGAAGAAACAAGGCTGTAGGCAGCAACCCACTTCCATGCAATATCTATCCTTGAAAATGAGGTTGACATGGAAGTGAACAATGCCAGGACAGTGGGGAGATTCCATGACTGCATACATCACTAGAGAGGCGTCAAGCGTGTAATTTATCTAAGTGGATTTTGAAGCCCAAAATGAAGTCAGACGCTGGGATTATGCATACAATAGAGGGGTTACTGTTTCGTCGTTTTGATTGAATAGTGAGATGCCATTGGTAAAAATGAGCACTTGGCTTTGTCACTCTTTCCTTGACAGAGGTCTTGGGAATCTGCGATACATCCAGGCCTCATACTTTTTCGCATGAATACATTTTTAAATGTGCAATACAGGGTCGTGCTCAGGTTGGGTGTCTGAGCTCTGGCTTTGGATTCAGGAGAATTTTGCACAATTGCAACTAGACAATGTTTCTGAGAACATTTATCCTATATGGAATAATAAGCAGCACTAGATACAAAATGTTTTAATGTGAAAAAGCACAATATTTTGGGAAACATGTGTAGCAAATAGATGGATAGATTAATGAAACATACAGTATAGATGAATAGTTACCACTTTTGACTCCAAATGAAATATTTAGATGGTACCAAGAATTACCAAAAGACTTATCTTGCACATTTATCCATAGGGGGTAATTGAGAGAGCACCGTAATGTAGCCGTCATGTCGGTGCTCTCCCGTTCCCTACACTTTGGGGAATCGAATTTCCCCACCCTGCAGTGAATTCAGCATTCACCGCAGGGTCCCCAGAATGCAGGGAACGGACTGAAAAATGGTATTTAGATTAGTCTTGAAAAATAAAACAACTCGTGTTCTGAAAATTCCTTGGGGGGGGGCAAAAAGGGGGGTTGAATACTTTTATCAGTATACCTATATTTCAAAAACCGAAGATGTTACGGGTGTGAAATTTGGTATTTACAATCTTCGTGAAAAAAACAAACAGGTGTTTTACCATTGTCCAAAAATCCCAAGTGGGGGGTGAAAAAATTGGGGGCTGAATACTTTTAATCAGGATACCTATATCTCAAAAACAGAAGATGTTACATATACGTGAAAATTGGCATTTAGATTCGTCTTGAGAAACAAAAAAACACATATTTTACAATTTTCCAAAAATTCAGTGGGAGGGGGCAAAAAGGGGGGGGGTTGAATACTTTTATCACTATACCTATATTTCAAAAACCGAAGATGTTACAGGTGTGAAATTTGGTATTTACAATCTTCATGAAAAAAAACAAACATGTGTTTTGCCATTTTCCACAAATCCAAATAAGGGGGGGGGGGTCAAGGGAAAGGGGTCTGAATACTTTTATCAGTATATCTATATTTCAAAAACCAAGATGTTACAGGTGTGAAGTTTGGTAATTACAATCTTTTGAAAATAAAGAAACACGTGTTTTACCATTTTCCAAAAATCCAAGTGGGGGGTAAAAAAAAGGAGGTGAATACTTTTAAACAGGATACCGACATCTCAAAAACAGAAGATGTTACAGACGTGAAAATTGGTATTTAGATTTGTCTTGAAAATAAAACCACATGTATTTTACCATTTTTCAAAAATCCAGTGGGGGGGCAAAAAGGGGGATGAATACCTTTATCACTATACCTATATTTCAAAAACCAATGATGTTACAGGTGTGAAATTCAATATTTACAGTCTTCGTGCAAAAAAAACATGTTTTACCATTTTCTGAAAATCCAGTTAAGGGGGGTGGGGAAAGGGATGTGAATACTTTTATCAGTATACCTATATTTCAAAAACCAAAGATGTTACAGGTGTGAAATTTGGCACTTACATTCTTCTTGAAAAATAAAAAAACACGTGCTTTACAATTTTCCAAAAATCCCAAGTGGGGGGAAAGGGGGTTCTACCAAAAAAACCTCAAGTTTCTTTTAAAAAACAATTTTAACAAATCCTAAAATCCATGCGAGCGAAGCCGTGGGCAAAAGCTAGTACAGGATAATTCTGAAAATTCACAAGGGCGTCTTTGACAAAGTCTCCTATCTATCACCTTACACAGTTGACTCTCTTCTGCAGCAATTAAGTATCAAAGAACAGGCTTTTTGTAATAATGTGGAACCCGCACCTTCAAAGCCCAGCAGGAAATTGAATTCTTATCTACCTGTATGTATTAATTCATGCCCTGTGTCTTGGGTTTCCTAAAAAGTGATAATTTTCTTCTTGTCTTGTTGTTTATGTTGTTGTATTTTTTGTTCCTTGTACAGATGTGTGATAGTTTATAGGGGTTATTCACTGACTACAATTCTTTCTTTGAAGGAACAGTGGTTTTAGTTTGGCAAATGTTGGGGAAATAAATTGGATTCTCTATTTAGGGACACTAGTTCTTCCTACTTTTCTTTGGTTTTTCACCATAGGTCAGTGATGGTGAACCTTGGCATCTCAGATGTTTCTGAACTGCATGTCGCATGATGATGATCTAATCTTAAGTGTAACTATGTATCATGGGACATGTAATCCTGAAACATCTGGGGTGCCAAAGTTCACCATCCCTGCCATAAGTTCTGCCGCATTATCCAACGTAGTTCTCAGTGTAAGTTTCAATGGGGTTTCTATTAGTGATTCCGCTGTAGTTTGGCGTAGATTTCCTTGTAGTATCCACAAGGGTTCCAACTGAAAAGATCCAGCAATGGTTCTACAGTTGTTTCCACCATAGTTTGAATGGGAGATCCATGGAGATCACCACTTTAAAATCGCCAAAGTATATTCACAATTGTTGCAAACAACATTGTAACAATGGTAGATTGGGAATAGCCACAATTGACGCGTTTTACAGACAATTACCATAGATACTCGAGTATAGCGCGACCCGAATATAACGCGATGGATAGAGATTTATTATGGAAATGAGAGAATAATCAAGACTCGAATATAACGCGAGGAACAAAATTTTACTGTACCAGTAAACAATTAAAATCCTTCCAGGATCTCTTAACACAGTCAGGCTACCCCTCAGGCCAGGGTGCTCTGCTCTAGAATGATTGCAGTTGTTACTAAGTATGAAGCCACCGGCCATCTGTCTTCTTTACTAGCGATTAGATGGCCGGCGGAGGCGAGCGAGGTGAATGATTGGCTTAAACCGAGCGTGCCCTCTGTCCAGATGGATCGCACCTCTCCCGAATCCGGGAGTTCCTGAAGTGTTTGCAAGCATCAGAGAGCCCACATTCACTTCAGTGAGAATACCGGAACTTCCGGGAGACTTGGGATCCAGAGGAAGGCAATTTTTTTTTTTTTACACGCGATGCAGATGTCTCAAATATAACGCGACCCCTCCAATTTTAAGGTAAATTTTTGGCACCAAAATCTAGCAGTATACTCGAGTATCAACAGTAATGGTTTTACATTTGTTTGCTGTAGTTCAGTATTGTTTACAGGAACTTCGCATGTTGTTCTTGAATCTTTCTCCTGTGGATCGCTGAAGTTCACCATAGTTGCAGGCAGCAACAGTGGTTTATACCATTGTTTGCAACATCGGTAAACATCAACATTCAGTTAATTACTTCTTATGTATCTTTGATGCACTCATAGATTTAAGATCTTATGGTTTGCTTTGATGTATCTGTGAAGAGAATGGATTTTTTTTCTGTCTTTTGTTTATGGTGAACAAAAATAAATTAAGAGAGCACTTAAAACAGGCAGTGACCACCAGGGCCGGCCGGCGCAAGAATGCCACCCAAGGCTAAAGACATTATACTGCCCTCCACTTCCCAGTGATTCCATGCCTATTATTGTCTCTGTTCCCCTAATATTTCACAAACTCTTGTAAGGTCTATCTTCCCCATTTTTACCATGCTCAACGTTCCTCTACGAATCGCTTTCCATCCACTCACCTATTTCCCTAATCCCCTAATGTCTTTCTTCCCCCACTTCGCCTCATCCTCTAATATCTCCCTTGGTTTTCCATCACCCCATACAGCGTCTCTTCACGTCCTACGTTTTCGTGTGTCTATATAAATATATATGTCTCTGTCCTATTTATCTGTTTATTTATCAACTATGTTTCACAAATACAGACCCTCTAATACACACAGACACTCTTTAACTGACATGATACACACACATACATTGACACACAGAGAAACTGATAGAGAAAAGAAAACCACAGCGGTACTGCCACAGATTTCGACTGACACAGAAAAACTGCCAGAGACGCACAGAGACTCTAACAGACACTGACAGAGAAAGTGACATGTGTGTGTGAAATACACAGAAATTTAGACACATAATCTGACAGAGTTGCTGACATGCACACTGCGACGTCCGTCACTTTGTACTTGGGGTACATGGGCCTAGAGATCTATCTGGGAGGTGCAGGCCTCAAGTTCTATATTATTTATCCGCCCTGTCCTATGCTGAAGTTGCCTGTGCACAGTGTTAGTGTAATCTGTGCTATGTATGAATGCTGTTATTGTCTGTCTAGCATTGTTGTCTATGTTTATCTGATTCCTGTTACTATGGTTTATATTATTACTTTGTAGTCATTGTAACCTATCAGGGTTATTCAGAGAGAGGTGAAAATCAGGAGAATGACTGGAGAATGGAAAATTCTAGGTCATTTTCTAGGTCGGCTATTTTGACCTAGAACTTTCCATTCTCCAGTCATTCTCCTGCTTTTCACCTCTCTCTCTCTGAAGATCCCTGAAACTCTACTTCCCCTAACTAGAATGTGTTTGCTCTGACAGATTTTGGTATCAGGCCATTGTCTACTTATGTAACTTCTCCTCTGTTATCTAATGTATTCGGACAGCCTGATGCTCTGGCTGTGATTACATTGCACTCTATTGCTTCATTTCTGGACATGTCTGGTTCACTTGAGAATGGAGGGGGCACCAAGGTGCAATTTTACATTGGTCTCTAGCCCAACCTGGGACTGTACATATTTAACTCCAGGGTTATTTCTGGAGGTTGCTAGCAAGGCTCTTTACGTGTACCAGCCCTTAAACTTCATTTAAGGACTGGAGAATGACACGACAGCCTTCTGGTGAGAGAACAGGGGTCCGGCAAGAAAGCGACATTAACAGATGTGACCTAGTCGGGGTACAGAGATCTGGTACACACACAATGTCAGAGACACAGATCTACACCCTGAAAATAATAGAAACACAGATACACTGAAAATGACAGAGACCTGGATAACACAGGCAGACTGGCAATGACAGAGACCTGGATAACACAGGCAGACTGGCAATGACAGAGACCTGGATAACACAGGCAGACTGGCAATGACAGAGACCTGGATAACACAGGCAGACTGGCAATGACAGAGACCTGGATAACACAGGCAGACTGGCAATGACAGAGACCTGGATAACACAGGCAGACTGGCAATGACAGAAACAGACATTGGCAATGAAAAGAACAGAGACAGACATATTGACAATGACACAGATACAATGGCACAGGAGCAAAGCTTAGGTGACATTGACAAAAACATAGGTCTATAAACAAGGGCAATGACAAACACACATGGACATTTCTGATACAGGGTCCTGAAGACACTAGTCCCATTGACTGACTGACAAATCTCCCTCTCCAGCTCCCAATGATCCCTTTTCCAGCTCCACCGGACACCTCTCTCACTCATCCTGACACGTTTCCAGCTCCAACTGATTTTCTGATAGAAGCCTAGTATTACAACCATTAGATGTGATAATCACCTTTTGCGGTATACACTTCACTGTCCATAGGACTCCAATGAGTGTTACTGCAGGAGCTGCATGAGACCTTGTAAATACATTGTAAGGCAACACAAACTTTCAGTGGGACACAGGGGAACTACCTTTCTATTACAAGATCTTGTTCTTCCTAAGGAGGAATGAAATGCTCTGTGATATCTCACTGCTGTCTCTGTTACTGCAAAGAACCTACAAGGAACAGCCCCCACCCTCACTGTAGCAAAAAGCTCAGCAAACTTTACTGCTGTGTTACAACAGCTGGGATGAGCGAAGAATACTGGGGTCACCAACTGCTGTACAAGGATAAGATGCAGGTGGTTATAATGATTGAAAATCCCTGCACAGTACAGATATAAGGTGTTACTGTAATTTTCACATACAGACATTACTTTTATATTCTACTGTTGATTTATGAAATTGCTTTGCTAATAATTTCAATATGATCCTTTTTATGTACAGTTTTTTTCTTGTCTGTACAGTATATATATATTTTTATTTTTTTGAGAAAGTATTTTACCAGGAAGGATACATTGAGATTTCTCTTGTTTTCAAGTATGTCCTGGGTGGTGAGTATGTACCGTTAGGTGTCTTGCCCAAGGACACTTACTGGAGAGGTGCTCGCTGGGATTGAACCCATGACTCCACAGGCTCTCTCCATGCAGAGCAGTGATGTTACCTCTACTCCACCCAACCTGCACTTTAGAAAAAAAGAACATTAATATACAGAAGTTGGAAAAATAATCCCATTATTAACAAGCAAGACATCTGATTGATTTTAATACCAATCTTTATGCCATTTACTGTATTTGACACAAAATCCAGTTCTGCCTGCATGCTGACAATACAGACCCCATGTGAAGTTGTGAAAGATAAGGGTCACCATCTAGCATTTAGAACCTTTCATCCCAGCAATAGTTCTGTAAACAGAAAGTACAAATGTTCACAAATGTTTCTTTTTGTACTATTTTTTTAAAAAAAGGAGCTTTGCTCCTGGAAATAAACTTCGGAGAAATAAACTGGAATATTGTTATAAATTTCATCTCAATCATCACAGCTTTATATCTTTTCCCCAGGACTGCTTTGTGCTTGATGTCTGTGATATGTTTTACATGCAAGCTGTAATTCTCCATGAAATAATGTTCTAGGCATTGCATTAAACATTTGTATTCAAGGATTGCCAAGAAGTCTCTGAACCTCTGTGAGCACAGGCAGTGAAGTGATTAATAAATGTTGTTATACATATCACATATTGCCAAATTACAAGCAATTTAACAACATATGCGCGCACTACAGAAACACAAACATCTATTATACATGACGGATCTCACATTAATGCACGGACCATGCTTGAGAGGAAGCTAAGAGGATCCAAAAGCCCAAGTGTGGTCCCACACAACATCCATTAGTGTGCCGTTGTGATTTGCAAACGTGAAGGCCCTTTTTCTGTAATTTAGATCTTTTACATCAATTATGTAATTATAGGTTAAAATACTAAATTGGATTGGCTTGGAAATTCGACGAAATCTGTGAATTCACAGCGCCCCCTGTCAGAAAAAAAAGCAAACAGTGCTGTGAACATTGTTTTTAAACCATACTGACTTGACATTATTACATTATTATTTTTTTAAAAAAAATTTGCTACATTTTAGGAATATGACAGAATCAAATCTAAAAAGTGCAAAAAAATCCTTTTCTGCAGAGCAATTAATTCAAATTAGACGCATGAAATCAGTAACTCTACAGTACTGTATATAAATATATTTATTAAAAGGTCGGCACCAGGGGCACAATATACAGTTACAGGATGTATACTAACAGGGTTATTCAAAGAGATCCGAATTGTGGCCGAAAGGTAACCAAACAGTGAAATTCAGCGTACGGTTACCTTTCCTGGCCATTCGGCTATTCAGAGAGTAGGCAGTTCGTCAAATCCTGGCGAATGGCCTGCACATACGGTGCCTGTTCGGTGCCTGTTCGAGGGCAGTGAAATCCCCATAGAGAAGCAATGCTTCGTCCATTCAGAGAACACAAAACAGCAGTGAAAAGTTGCCGAATTGCCCTGCTGTTCAGTGGTTTCATTCGACAGGTTTATTCAGAAGAATCCCATAGGCTTCAATGTTAAAAATATTCCCGTTTTAATTCAATATCTAATAAACCATTCATTATTTTATTCTGCAGTAAAAAGTCTCTTTATTGTTAGATTTTTTAGGATCTTTTAGGCATTTTTCGGGATTTTTTTGCAAAAAGTTTTTTCTGGTTTTTTTTTTTAAATCGTTTTTTCTTTTTTCTGTAACAGCCCTTTTTATTATCATTCATTGTATCTTATATGTAAATTTCAGACATTTTCGTTCTGTAGTTTGTTTGCAAACAGCGTTTCACATTCAAATGTACTGTTTTCTTTTTTTTCACCCCATTCCTCTGCTGTGTCTGCTTTTTCAGGCAGCTGCTCGGGTTTCTCCGGCGTGTTTGGCGGGGTTAATCCAGATGTTTTTGCGGGTTTCGGTGTGCGTTCGCTGGGTTTTGCAGTGAGTGTTCGTCAGGTTTGCGGTGGCTTTTCCCTGTACTACGACGGCCCTGTGGTGAATACGCTGCAGGGTCGCCGAAATGGGATCGCCAAATCGCACCTAATTGAGGAGAATGAAAAGTCACCGAACGTGCGGTGACTTTTCGATTCTCTTTGAATAACCCTGATAAAGCGACGTTTCGGTTAAAAGCCTTAATTATGCTAAGGCTCTCTCTAAATAACCCTGATAATCATATTATTCATAAAACACAATCCTCCAAAACACCAGCAACACAGTTTTGGTTAAAATTGCATATTTTCTCAGAAAAATGCAGTCACAGGTTTCCATTTAATTTTTTTTTTACAAGAGTGCCCCATAGAATATACTGTATATCCGCAAAGGTTTTTTATGATAAATGTGAAAAAAATAACCACACTCTGTAAATGATTGAAATCTGATGGTAATGTACGTTCTTTTTGACATTTTCTGTTATAACATTCTCCTGGGACATGACATATACACATAGAAATTATATATATTATGAATCGGCCGAGTCTGCTGAAAATAAGGATATGTGATATGTCTGAGTCCTATAATAAACATGACTTCAAATCTCGTTTAAACATGATGAGCACAAAACGGTCAAAATGAGCTAAGCACACAGAGATGAAATGGCTCAGCAGTGAAAGGGTTAATGGCTGCGCTCCTCTCTACTGCTTATTTGTTTGCGACAGCAATAATTATAGGAGAAAATAATCAGTGCGGAGGCTGCGAATATGACCAGAGATGAGCATCCAAGCACTTTAATTGGGGGCCGAGTTGCTGCACTATGGGCCTCTTGGTTGTACTTGCCCTTAGACCAAATGTTGCCAGTCAGCCCTTGGTAATGGCACATTGGGAGGTGAGAAGAAGGGGCAAAGGCACACCCATCTCTTCCGCTCCAGGACCATGAAGGCCTTAATCCAGCACTGTTCACATTAACATTAACCCTAACCAGTGGCGCAACTAGAAACCTGAGGGCCCCGGTGCAAGAATCCATGAAGGCCTCCCTGCATCCCCCCCAAAAAAGATCTATATTTTTACTTTTTTTACCTGCAATATAAAAAAGATAGTATTGTCCCCAGCTCACGTGGATATAATTGCCCCCAGCTCACATGGATATATATATTGTCCCCAGCTCAAATGGATATATTTGCCCCCAGCTCACATGGATATATTTGCCCCCAGCTCTCACCTCCTCTGCTGCCTGGCCCCTCCGCAGCCGCTCTGAGTACCCGCCGGCCATTCTTCTCCCTACGAGTGGCCGCCGGCATGCAGCTTGGCCACTCGCCGGGAACCAACTGACCAGCGCAGCCGCGTTCTCGTGTGATCACGGAGTTCATGTGAACTCTGCGATCTCGTGCGCTGGTCAGGTGGTTCCCATCCCAGAAAAGCGGCCAAGCTGCATGCCTGTGGCGCTGCTCCCAGATTCCGGCGCTGATTGCCAGAATCTGCCAGCGAATTGAAGAGCCATCTGCAGCTGCCTGGGCCCCCTCCAGTGGCGGAATGCCAGGGCCTGGTCGCAAGTGCGACCGCTGCAACCGTGGTACTTCCGCCACTCACCCTAAGTCTAAATTCTAACCCCAACATTCTGCTCCATTTATTGTTCAAATATGATATGAATGGATATAAATATATTGAATTACGCTGCATTGATTGTTGATCTCAGGAGAAATCTGATTGCGATTATAGTTTCAAAAGAATGTGTTTCCCTTTTGGGCATAGTAAGAAAACAATCCATAATGGGGTTTTTTTGCCTTGTTTTGGATCAGCAGCAAACATGAAAAGTTGTACTTAATGCGTGTTGGTCTTTTTCAAACTAGATTAATATGCTGCTTTGTCATAAAATTTTGGATTTCTATCCTCGTCAAGTAGAATTTTACATCACAATAATTATAATAGTTATTAAAATATTTTAGATGTTTTCTTTAAAACATGAAAGTGAAACATCCTGGGAATAATATCTAAAACATATTTTCATTACTGAAAGCTCACGTTCTCATTGATTTTTTTTCTCTGTTTTCTCATTTTGTCTTTAAGCTCCCACCAACCATGAACACAATGGATAATCAGCCACCAAGAATAAAAAAATATATATAAGAATCATTTAAGGGGTTATTCAAAGAAAGCCAAATTGGCCACCGAATAGTGAATTTCCCTTTATGGTGCAATTTTGTGGCCATTCGTCTATTCTATAAGCTGGCAATTCTCCAAACATTGGTGAATTACCATCAAAATATGGTGCAATTTGGCAGCAGTGAAATCCCCCATAGAGAAGAAATGGTCAGTGGTGTAGCGTGGATTGTCAGCGCCCGGGGCCAGCCAAGAATTGTGCGCCCCCCCAACCTGTGGACACGTTAGCATGCCCCGATTCCCTTCCACCATTAGGGCATTGAACCCCTTAACTGTGATACAATGTAATGTGCCGAGTGTATGAGCGTATCACAGAGCTCCACAGCAATAAAATCCACAGTAATGTGCAGCTCACTCATACATGAATATATTTGCCCCCAATAGCTCAAACATGAATATATATTGCCCCCAGTAGCTCAAACATGAATATATTTGCCCCCGGTAGCTAACACACGAATATATTTGCCCCCAGTAGCTCAAACATGAATATGTTTGCCCCCAGTAGCTCAAACATGAATATATTTGCCCCCAGTAGCTCAAACATGAATATATATTGCCCCCAGTAGCTTAAACATGAATATATTTGCCCCCAATAGCTCAAAAATGAATATATATTGCCCCCAGTAGCTCAAACATAAATATATTTGCCCCCAGTAGCTCAAACATGAATATATTTGCCCCCAGTAGCTCAAACATGAATATATTTGCCCCCAGTAGCTCAAACATGAATATATATTGCCCCCAGTAGCTAAAACATGAATATATTGCCCCCAATAGCTCAAAAATGAATATATATTGCCCCCAGTAGCTCAAACATAAATATATTTGCCCCCAGTAGCTCAAACATGAATATATTGCCCCAGTAGCTCAAACATGAATATATTTGCCCCCAATAGCTCAAACATGAATATATATTGCCCCAGTAGCTCAAAAATAAATATATTTGCCCCAGTAGCTCAAACATGAATATATATTGCCCCCAGTAGCTAAAACATGAATATATTTGCCCCAGTAGCTCAAACATGAATATATATTGCCCCAGTAGCTTAAACATGAATATATTTGCCCCCAGTAGCTCAAACATGAATATATTTGCCCCCAATAGCTCCAACATGAATATATATTGCCCCCAGTAGCTCAAACATAAATATATTTGCCCCCAGTAGCTCAAACATGAATATATTTGCCCCCTGTAGCTCAAACACGAATATATTTGCCCCCAGTAGCTCAAACATGAATATGTTTGCCCCCAGTAGCTCAAAAATGAATATATATTGCCCCCAGTAGCTCAAACATAAATATATTTGCCCCCAGTAGCTCAAACATGAATATATTTGCCCCCAGTAGCTCAAACATGAATATATTTGCCCCCAATAGCTCAAACATGAATATATATTGCCCCAGTAGCTCAAACATAAATATATTTGCCCCAGTAGCTCAAACATGAATATATATTGCCCCCAGTAGCTTAAACATGAATATATTTGCCCCAGTAGCTCAAACATGAATATATATTGCCCCCAGTAGCTTAAACATGAATATATTTGCCCCCAGTAGCTCAAACATGAATATATTTGCCCCCAATAGCTCCAACATGAATATATATTGCCCCCAGTAGCTCAAACATAAATATATTTGCCCCCAGTAGCTCAGACATGAATATATTTGCCCCCAGTAGCTCCAACATGAATATATATTGCCCCCAGTAGCTCAAACATAAATATATTTGCCCCAGTAGCTCAAACATTAATATATTTGCCCCCAGTAGCTCATACATGAATATATTTGCCCCCAGTAGCTCAAACATGAATATATTTGCCCCCAATAGCTCAAACATGAATATATATTGCCCCCAGTAGCTCAAACATAAATATATTTGCCCCCAGTAGCTCAAGCATGAAAATATTTGCCCCAGTAGCTCAAACATAAATATATTTGCCCCCAGTAGCTCAAACATGAATATATATTGCCCCCAATAGCTCAAACATGAATATATATTGCCCCCAGTAGCTCAAACATGGATATATTTGCCCCCAGTAGCTCAAACATGAATATACTTGCCCCAGTAGCTCAACATGAATATATTTGCCCCCAGTAGCTCAAACATGAATATATATTGCCCCCAGTAGCTTAAACATGAATATATTTGCCCCCAATAGCTCAAACATGAATATATATTGCCCCCAGTAGCTCAAACATAAATATATTTGCCCCGGTTGCTCAAACATGAATTTTTTGCCCCCAGTAGCTCAAACATGAATATATTTGCCCCCAATAGCTCAAACATGAATATATATTGCCCCAGTAGCTCAAACATAAATATATTTGCCCCCAGTAGCTCAAACATGAATATATTTGCCCCCAGTAGCTCAAACATAAATATATTTGCTCCCAGTAGCTCAAACATGAATATATTTGCCCCCAGTAGCTCAAACATAAATATATTTGCCCCCACTGGCTAAAACATGAATATGTTTGCCCCCAGTAGCTCAAACATGAATATATATTGCCCCCAGTAGCTCAAACATGAATATATATTGCCCCCAGCAGCTCAAACATGAATTTATATATAATATATATTTCCCCCAGTAGCTCAAACATGGATATATTGCCCCCAGTAGCTCACACATCAATATATTTGCCTCCAGTAGCTCAAACATGAATATATTTGCCCCCAGTAGCTCAAACATGAATATATTTGCCCTCAGCACCTCAAACATGAATATATTTGCCCCCAGTCGCTCAAACATGAATATATTTGCCCCCAGCACCTCAAACATGAATATATTTGCCCCAGTAGCTCAAACATGGATATATTTGCCCCCAGCAGCTCAAACATAAATATATATAATATATATTGCCCCCAGTAGCTCAAACATGAATATATTTGCCTCAGTAGCTCAAACATGAATATATTTGCCCCAGTAGCTCAAACATGAATATATTTGCCCCAGTAGCTCAAAATGAATATATTTGCCCCCAGCACCTCAAACATGAATATATTTGCCCCCAGTAGTTCAAACATGAATATATTTTCCCCCAGCACCTCAAACATGAATATATTTGCCCCCAGTAGCTCAAACATGGATATATTTGCCCCCAGTAGCTCAAACATGGATATATTTGCCCCCAGTAGCTCAAACATGAATATATTTGCCCCCAGTAGCTCAAACATGGATATATATTGCCCCCAGTAGCTCAAACATGAATATATTGCCCCAGCAGCTCAAACATGAATATATTTGCCCCAGTAGCTCAAACATGAATATATTTGCCCCCCAGCACCTCAAACATGAATATATTTACCCCAGTAGCTCAAACATGGATATATTTGCCCCTGGTAGCTCAAACATGAATATATTTGCCCCCAGCACCTCAAACATGAATATATTTGCCCCAGTAGCTCAAACATGGATATATTTGCCCCCAGCAGCTCAAACATAAATATATATAATATATATTGCCCCCAGTAGCTCAAACATGAATATATTTGCCCCAGTAGCTCAAACATGAATATATTTGCCCCAGTAGCTCAAACATGAATATATTTGCCCCCAGCACCTCAAACATGAATATATTTGCCCCCAGTAGCTCAAACATGAATATATTTGCCCCCAGCACCTCAAACATGAATATATTTGCCCCCAGTAGCTCAAACATGGATATATTTGCCCCCAGTAGCTCAAACATGGATATATTTGCCCCCAGTAGCTCAAACATGGATATATTTGCCCCCAGTAGCTCAAACATGGATATATGTTGCCCAGCAGCTCAAACATGGATATATATTGCCCCCAGTAGCTCAAACATGAATATATTGCCCCAGCAGCTCAAACATGAATATATTTGCCCCAGTAGCTCAAACATGAATATATTTGCCCCAGTAGCTCAAACATGAATATATTTGCCCCCAGCACCTCAAACATGAATATATTTACCCCAGTAGCTCAAACATGGATATATTTGCCCCTGGTAGCTCAAACATGAATATATTTGCCCCAGCACCTCAAACATGAATATATTTGCCCCCACTAGCCCAAACATGAATATATTTGCCCCAGCACCTCAACCATGGATATATATTGCCCCCTCCCCCCTTGCTCACCGGCTCTGAGGGCCTGCGGGTCGGTGGGGGGCCCAGTTTGGGGCATCATAGTGGGCCCTGCCAGTTTCCCTGTGATGGTCATCAGTGCTCTTAACAGGCAGCCAGCGGTGCACTATGTAAATGCCATGGTGTCGCATGCAGCGTGCCTGCATTCCAGTCTAAAACTGGAGCAGGCACGTTGCACTGGCGCCACCCCTCACGTGACACTTCACGTGAGGGGGCGGCACAGGCGCCACTGCAGCGTTTCCAGAGTGCGCCGCTGGCTGCCTGTGTGCACTGATGACCATCATAGGGCAGGGAAAACGGCGGGGGCCCACTATGGCGCCCCTAAAAAAACTGCGCCCGGGGCCACCACTCTCCAGCCCCCCCCCCACGCTACGCCACTGGTAATGGTTAATCTATTCAGAGAACATCGTACAGCTCCGAAATGTCAGTGAAATGCCCTGATTTTCGGTGGTTTTGTTCGACAGGTTTAAACAGGCGAATCCCATAGGTTTCAACGCAAAAACAATTACCTGTTTCTATAAATTTTCATTCAGCTGTTTATTCTTATCATTTGCAGAAAAAAGTCTTTTCATTCATTTATTTGTTAGAATTTTTTAGGTGTTTTTTGTGGGTTTTTCAGCAAAATTTTGATTGCGATTTCTCTTAAATGGCATTTTTTTTTATTCTGTAAAGACCATTTTATTGTTATTCATGGGACCTTATACATTATTTCTATGCATCCATGCATTTTCATGCATTCATTTTTTCTTTAAAATGCCTTTTAAAAGTTGCAATTTTTGGTTGTTTTTTTACCCCTGTTTAGTGGCTGGTCTGCTTTTTTTGGCAGCGTTCAATGGCTGACTGTCGGCTGCTTTCGGCGATTTGTGGCTGCGTTCGGCAGTATATTGGATGTATTCGGTGATTTTTCAGTGGTTTATTGAATGTATTCTGTCATTTATCGGCTCTGCTCGATCAAACGCTTTCTGCGATTTTTCGGCAGTTTTTCAGATGCATTCAGTGGGTTTATCGGCAGCATTCGGCGGATCGATTCGTCGCACTTCAGGGACCCTCAGGTGAATGCTGAATTCTCTGCGGGGTCGGCGAATTCAGCTCGCCGAAGTGCCCAGAATGGAAGAGCACCAAAATTTCCATGAAAAAAAATTGGTGCTCTTTGAATAACCCCTTAAGTAGAAATATAGAAGGTTATTCAGAGAAAGGTGAAAATCAGGAGAACTGTCAGGAGAAGGGAACAATCTAGACAAAATAGTCGATTTGGAAAGTGAGATAATTGGGAGAATTTTTCTGGTTTGGCTATTTTGACCTACAATTTTCACTTCTCCAGTCATTCTCCTGAGTTTCACCTTTCTTTGAATAGACCTGCTAGACTCTGAATGAGAACTCATGGTCAGTGTTAGATTTATATTAGATATTCACTGTACTGCATCGCCCCCTGGAGGCTACTTAATGTCCAAGACATGATTAAAATATTCTGTAGGAGAGTTTTTTTTATCCATGGGCTTCAAGGCACACGGATTGATGTTTTTTTTTAAATGAAGTTTATTAAGCACAAATCATAAGAACAAGAAATAAACAGCCATCGTATCGTCAAACGTTAAAACGAGCGACACATAAAGATGCAGCAAACACTGCGTTTAGAATATTATAGAGTATCTATTATTTTTATTTTATTAAAAATAAAATGAGTGTCCAGGATCTTGGAAAATACCTTGGCCGTGAAAGGTAGAAACTCTTGCCTCTACGTTTCGGCAACTGCACGGCGAGCCGCCAAGACCAGTTTAGCGATCGGTTTATTCTTGCTTCAGGAAAAACCTTCCAGAGGACTCGACAGTAAACGGGTCCATGGGTCTCAAAGGAGCATCCCTCCCCAAAACGTCAGACATGAGGGTTTGTATCTCGGACCAAAAGGAGACAATGGCAGGACAGGTCAATCTCAAGTGTGCAAAAGTCCCCTTCTGACCACAAGAACGCCAGCAAGTGTCAGGTTGACCTCCCACCATGTGCAAGAGTTGACACGGATTGCTTTAATGAACTTGTGTGCATGACAGTTCAGCATGGTAAACATTTCCTTCACCCCGTTTGGGTTATACATAGGGTGACCATATCGGCCATGTTTAAAGGGACACTTATTGCTATTTCATGCAGAGGGTGAGCACTGAGCAAAGTGCTGCCCTGCAACATGTATAATTCATATGCAGCAGGAAGGAAATCAAGGCAGGTCACCTGGGGTTCCTCTTTGATTTCTTACCTGCAGCGTATAGATTATGCAGCTGCAGGGTCACAGTCTTTATGCACTGCCCAGCAGCATGAATAAATGATATGTATCACTTTAAACATGGCCGATATTATTATTCTTTTTTTATATAGCGCCAACATATTTCGCAGCGCTGAACAATGGGATATGGTAACCCTAATTATACACTAGACCAGGAATTGCAAATTATTCAACCATAATGAAAAATGCTTCAGTTTTGTCTTGTTTTTCTAATGTACTTCCATATATTATACGCTTCATTAAAAAAGCCACCCTCTATGTCAGCACTATCTATGCTGGAGATGCTAAAGTCTCAGTTATTAGTTTCTATGTCCCATGTAAACATGATTTATCTAGCCGTGTACTTTAGATGTAAAGGCTATGTTGACACAAACTCAGACTTGACAGTTTCACAGCCCAAACAGAATCTCCTAATGACTATTACCAAATTCTAAACGTAGCAACATAAAGCTACAAAAGTAACATTCCGCAACACGTCATCATTGGTATTTATAAACAATCCTTGGTATTGAGGCTCACTACAGCACTGTAATCTTCCTCATGTGAAAGCAGCTAGAGGGTTTGTGGAGAAAACAATGCGGGAATTTTGTGAAAGACACGTGGAGGTTTGGGAAATAAATTGTGCATGTGCTTTTACTAGAAACTAGAAATAGTAAAAAAAAAAAAAAAAGAAAGACTAACAGGGTTATTCAGTGAGATCCGAACAGTCACCGTACGTTCGGTGCCTTTTCGTTCCCCGCACTTAGGGACAATTTGGTGATTACCGGTTCGCTGTCCCTGCGTTGTATTTAGCAAGCACCATAGGGCCCCCCGTAGTGCCGCAATCCCGCAGAACACTCACCGAACACTCACCAAAAACCTGCAGAAACCGCCGCAAAAACCAAGCTAAACTTGACGGAAAAATCTGAGCAACCGTCAATCACAGTGCAGAGCAGCCGCCGGAAAAAAAACGACACGCAGACGAACGAGGTGAAAAAACCCACCAAAAAACTGTTTGCTTGAAAGTTTGAAATTTGAAACGCTGTTTGCCAAAAAAACAACTACACGAAAATATCTGGAATTTACATATAAGATACTATGAATGATAGTAAAAAGGTCTGTTACAGAGAATTGAAGAAACGATTTAAAAACAATTTGACAAAAAACTCCCAAAAATGTCTAAAAGATCCTAAAAAGATCCAAAAATAAAGAGACTTTTTACTGCAGAATAAAATAATAAACGGTTTATTAGATATTGAATTAAAACGGGAATATTTTTAACATTGAAGCCTATGGGATTCGCCTGAATAAACCCGTCGAATGAAATCACCGAACATCAGGGCATTTCGGCAACTTTTCCCTGCTGGTTTTTGTTCTCTGAATAGACGAAGCATTGCTTCTCTATGGGGGATTTCACCGCCCTCGAACAGGCAATGAACAGGCAGCGTATGTGCAGGCAATTCTCCAACATTTGGCGAACTGCCTGCTCTCTGAATAGCCGAATGGTCAGGAAATGTAACCGTACGCTGAATTTCAGTGTCCCGTTACATTCCGGGCCAGATCGGCTCTTTGAATAATCCTGTAAGCAAATAAAGGAAGGGAAGGAGTTCTGAGAGACTAGGCCAGAAGTTTTTGGGGTAATTGAGCCAGAATATATGGGGTTAATGAGGCAGTATTGGCTTTGGGGAGTGATTTGACGAGGGTTAGGCTAGGTCAGACTGAGGCAGTGCGAACGCGCGTTCTGGCGCACATAATCACGGCCGCACTAGCAGCAGATGCCGGGCAATGACAGCCAATATACGAAGTACTCGCACAAAAGTCCGGCCGCGCAACGCAAGTGGAAAATGAACGCATTTTTTCGAGAACGTTAAACCGCTGTACTGACGTACAGAGTGCGCTGCGGCCGCATAGCAGCGTGTGCGTGATTAGGAGATGTCAGACGCTGCTAGTGTGCGGCCAACATAACGTTCAAACAGCCGGATTTCCCTAGACTTCTTTTCACCCATCGTCATGAAATACGTCCAGAATTGCGCATCGTCTGACCACTTAAGCTATTCCGTGAAAAAATGCGTGCGCACGCATCGACGTACATTTTGACGGTGGCCGCAGAAAATGCGCTCATCTGTCCCTAGCCTAAAAGTTGGCAATAGACAAGATAGTATCATTACTGTTATCATAATTCTAAATTTCACTAACAGTTTGCACGGCACTTTACAATAAGAAATGTGATATTAGACTAATAAGAACAAAAACAAACATTGAACAAGAGGTGTAGAGGGCTCAGGGGTGGATCCAAACACTAAAATCAGGAGAGGCACTCTATCACTTTAGGCAAAGAGGAGAAGTAATGGATCAAAAGGTACTATGGCTAAGGGATATTGTCATGCCACTCAAAGACCTACCCTGGCCTGCATGCTCCTAAGTGTGTTCATGTCCATCACTGCACTGCTACCCCTTGGCTTGCTATTCCTGCTCTGTGGTGTCCATGTGACTACCCATATGTCCATATATACTGCACAGCAAGTGATTGCCATCTTGGTGCAAGAAGGCCCTTGTTCATCAATTGATGCACATGTGTCATTCCAGCAATCCCCTATGGCCAAGGGAACACATTGGGACACCATTCCTGCTCCTGCAGACTATATCAGTTTGGCATCAAATTAAACAGAGTGAAAAGACCATATATTCCTTTTCTTTATGCATCAAATTAGCACAATTGATGCAATGACAAGGTAATAACACCTATTATAACTGTATGCTCAATGGGCACTGACTAGGGAGGCACACCATTCATGGAAGGTCCTCCACCTATAAATGTACTCCTGACCAGCTCTACAGTGCTCAGTTCTTCAGCTGCTTCTGTGCCTGTACCCCAGCGTATACCCGGATTTACCATTGAAATGACGCGGGTAAAAAAAGGCACATCAAACAAAAGCAATATCACTTAAAGGGACATTACTACTTACATAAGCTGGAACTAAATTGCTTGTGCATTACGAACAAAGCCACTTTATAAAATACATACTGCTGTTTTTTCTTTGAAGTATTGGCATGTAAAAAGGGAAAATAAACTTAAGTTTTTTATGTCCTGTTTCCATTTTATGGATTTTTCCTGAGGCAACATTTGCCAAAATCTGTGCTCAGGTTTTACTTTACTGCTGTGGTTTTTCTAATCTACAGTATTTACTAGTTAATGAGGCGGAGCAGGGAATGTTTAGACAAGGCATCAGGGGTGTATTGTGCTCTCTAAACTACTCGAGATTTTGGGTGCAGGGCAAGGGGGCAACGCTGGACTGCGACAAGGACACAGATGCAGACTTTTACACACAGGAGCCGTTTTAAAGTCAAATACATGCATTTACACACACTGTTACATATATATTTATATAAATAAACCCCCCCGAGAATCATGTATAACCAGACACAGACCCCCAGAATTAATTACAACCAGGCACATGCCTTCAGAATTAATTATAGCCAGGCAGGGACCCCCAGAATGAATTATAGCCAGGCAGGGACCTCCAGAATTATTTATAGCCAGACAGGGACCCCCAGAATTAATTATAGCCAGGCAGGGACCCCCAGAATTAATTATAGCCAGACACATGCCCCCAGAATAAATTATAGCCAGGCAGGGACCCCCAGAATTAATTATAGCTAGGCAGGGACCCGCAGAATTAATTATAGCCAGACACATGCCCCCAGAATTAATTATAGCCAGGCAGGGACCCCCAGAATTAATTATAGCCAGACACATTCCCTCAGAATCAATTATAGCCAGGCAGGGACTGTCAGAATTAATTACAGGCAGGCAGGGAACCCCAGAATTAATTATAGCTAGACACATGCCCCCAGAATCAATTATAGCCAGGCAGGGACTGTCAGAATTAATAATAGCCAGGCAGGGAACCCCAGAATGAATTATTGCCAGGCAGGGACCCCCAGAATTAATTAGAGCCAGACAGGGACCCCAGAATGAATTATAGCAAGGCAGGGACCCCCAGAATTAATTATAGCCAGGCAGGGACCCCCAGAATTAATTATAGCCAGACACATGCCCTCAGAATTAATTATAGCCAGGCAGGGACCCCCAGAATTAATAATAGCCAGACACATTCCCCCAGAATCAATTATAGCCAGGCAGGGACTGTCAGAATTAATTATAGCCAGGCAGGGAACCCCAGAATTAATTATAGGCAGGCAGGGACCCCCAGAATTAATTATAGCCAGACACGTGCCCCCAGAATTAATAATAGCCAGGCAGGGACCCCCAGAATTAATTATAGCCAGACACATTCCCCCAGAATGAATTATAGCTAGGCAGGGACCCCCAGAATGAATTATAGCCAGGCAGGGACCTCCAGAATTATTTATAGCCAGACAGGGACCCCCAGAATGAATTATAGCCAGGCAGGGGCCCCCAGAATTAATTATAGCCAGGCAGGGACCCCCAGAATTAATTATAGCCAGACACATGCCCCCAGAATTAATTATAGCTAGGCAGGGACCCGCAGAATTAATTATAGCCAGGCAGGGACCCCCAGAATTAATTATAGCCAGACACATGCCCCCAGAATTAATTATAGCCAGGCAGGGACCCCCAGAATTAATTATAGCCAGACACATTCCCCCAGAATGAATTATAGCCAGGCAGGGACTGTCAGAATTAATTATAGGCAGACAGGGAACCCCAGAATGAATTATAGCCAGGCAGGGAACCCCAGAATTAATTATAGCTAGGCAGGGACCCCCAGAATGAATTATAGCAAGACAGGGACCCCCAGAATGAATTATAGCCAGGCAGGGCCCCCCAAAATTAATTATAGCCAGACAGGGACCCCCAGAATGAATTATAGCAAGACAGGGACCCCCGGAATTAATTATAGCCAGGCAGGGACCCCCAGAATTAATTATAGCCAGACACATGCCCCCAGAATTAATTATAGCCAGGCAGGGACCCCCCAGAATTAATTATAGCAAGACACGTTTCCCCAGAATCAATTATAGCCAGGCAGGGACCCGCAGAATTAATTATAGCCAGGCAGGGACCCCCAGAATTAATTATAGCCAGACACATGCCCCCAGAATTAATTATAGCTAGACAGGGAACCCCAGAATTAATTATAGGCAGGCAGGGACCCTCAGAATTAACTATAGCCAGACACATGCCCCCAGAATTAATAATAGCCAGGCAGGGACCCCCAGAATTAATTATAGCCAGACACATTCCCCCAGAATTAATTCTAGCTAGGCAGGGACCTGCAGAATTAATTATAGGCAGGCACTGGCAGGGACCCCCAGAATTGATTATAGCTAGACACATGCCCCCAGAATTAATAATAGTCAGGCAGGGAACCCCAGAATGAATTATAGCAAGGCAGGGACCCCCAGAATTAATTATAGCCAGGCAGAGACCCCCAAAATGAATTACAGCCAGGCAGGGACCTCCAGAATTATTTATAGCCAGACAGGGACCCCCAGAATGAATTATAGCCAGGCAGGGACCCCCAGAAATAATTATAGCCAGGCAGGGACCCTCAGAATTAATTATAACCAGACACATGCCCCCAGAATTAATTATAGCCAGGCAGGGACCCCCAGAATTAATTATAGCCAGACACATTCCCCCATAATCAATTATAGCCAGGCAGGGACTGTCAGAATTAATTATAGGCAGGCAGGGACCTCCAGAATGAATTATAGCCAGGCAGGGACCCCATAATTAATTATAGCCAGACAGGGACCCCCAGAATTAATTATAGCCAGACACCTGCCCCAGAATTAATTAAAGCCAGGCAGGGACCCCCAGAATTAATTATAGCCAGATACATTCCCCCAGAATAAATTATAGCCAGGAAGGGACCCCCAGAATTAATTATAGCCAGACATGCCCCCAGAATTAATTATAGCCAGGCATGGACCCCCAGAATTAATTATAGCCAGACACATGCCCCCAGAATTAATTATAGCCAGGCAGGGACCCCCAGAATTAATTATAGACAAACACATGCCCCCCAGAATTAATTATAGCCAGACAAATGCCCCCAGAATTAATTATAGCCAGGCAGGGACCCCCAGAATTATACTTACCTAGCCTCAGGACCGCATGTTCCTCCGAGCAGCTCAGGTTGTGCTCCTGCATGCAGCCTGCCTCCTCAGCCCTCTGAAGGTTGGGACACGCTCTTGCGAGATCTCATGAGATTTCAGCATAGGCCATGTCACAGCCTTCAGAGGACTGAGGAGGCAGCCATTCGAGGAGGCACATCACAGAACACACGGCACTCAGGGGAACTCGGCCAGTCGAGTGGCTGGTAGCGGAATGCTGTTAATGCCTTCCGCTAGCAGCCCCGACTGCCCACAGCGGGAACCTGCAACATATTTTTTTTAAAGTGTCGGTACTCAGCCGGTAGGTGCCGTTACTCAGCCGGTAGGTGCCGGTACAGAGTACCGGCAAGTACCGGCTGAAAAAAAACACTGGCCATAGAAGCAGCATCAATCGTGTGTGATTAGATGAGCAGAGGAATGAGTTGCATCAGTGATGTGGTACATTAATCTGAAGAGATGGGTTTTGAGGGATTTCCTGAAGGCCTGAAGATTAGGGGAGAGTTTGATAGGGCGAGGCACGTCATTCCTCAGGACCGGTGCTGCCCGTGAGAAGTCTTGGAGGCAAGAGTTTTTCCGTGTGTGTGTAGACAGATACCAGGAGGAGTTTGCCTGCTGACAGGAGTTGTCTGGATGGGATGTGCTTGCAGAGTAATGAAGAAATGTAGGGAGGAGTTGAGTTATTGAGCAATTTGAAAGTGACCATCAGTATTTTAAACTGTATCCTGGAACGTACAAGAAGCCAATGGAGGGACCGGCAGAGTGGGGAGGTACGTGTGGTGCGTTTGGTGAGAAAAATAAGCCTGGCGCCTGCATTCATTATAGATTGCAAAGGGGCAATATGGGAGTTGCGGAGGCCAATGAGGAGCGAGTTGCAGTAATCAAGTCGTGAAATGACAAGAGCATGAACCAGCACTTTTACGGTATCTTGTGTCAGAAAGGGGCGGACACAGGCAATGTTTTTAACTTGAAAGTGTTAGATTTTAATTTCCTGTATAAAATATAAAATGGGCTGTGAAATCCCCCCCCCCTCATTATGTTTCTTTTAATTCAGCATAGACAGTTGGTCCTTCTGTAGGATAAGAGGATGTGACGACTTCCTGTTATGTTTAGTGCAGGAAAATGTGCGCAGGAGCGGGGAGATAGGAAAAAGATTTCTTGTAAACCATATAAGGTAATAAGTGTTTGTTAAACCATGTGGTTAAACTCTGACGTAGAAATGTATCTGTATGCTGACTGGCTATAAGTTCTTTGAAATCTAATAAAATAGTCTGTCTAGGAAATTATATTTAGACATGACTGACGCTACATTGCTTTGTGGCTGATTTTGGTGTCTCTCGCCATGGCGTTGCGCAGCGTCTGTTTTCAGTTTTGATATCTGATAAGAAACTTGGAGAAGGTTTATTGAAATTTCATAAATGGTAATTATGATAGGGAATTTGTTTTTGTTTGCTTAAAGGTCTAATTTTTCAGTTGTTGTCAGATTTGGGATTTGCCATTCAAATGTACCCTTACATTTGCTTGTTCAGATTTTGCGAACTTGCCTCCAGGCTTGGTTTTTGTTTATTTTCCTTGAAGTTAAAGCTATGGTTCAGAGCTTGTTGATATTTTTTTTTTGGTGCAAGGTTGGACACTCTTTGTCTTGGTTTGTTTTTGTCATTTTATGTATTGTAGTAAAGGAAAAATCGTTTGAGGACTTCACATGTGTTGTTTGAACTCGCCCGCTGTGCTGAGTATAATGCTGGAAATTGAACTCATAAAAAAAAGAGATGTTTCTAGTTGTATTGTCTCCGTTCTGTGTCTATCTTGTACTTCAATTCTGGTGTTTCTGGTAGTCCATAATTGTAATTGTGAGCATTTTATTTTAATTGATTAGGTCCGGTTTCTTCTTATATAGCAAGATGGAAAACAAAATAGTGTTGCTTCCATTGAGAGCAATTTTTCTTTTGCATTCTTGCCATTTTTTAAAAAAATTTTATTTTTTGCATTGCTTTATGTTCGCGCTGTCTTATTTTAGAATTTAACTGATTCTAAAGGATTTGCAAACTGTTTTTTCTTTCAGATTTCACGTTTGTTTTTGTTTTATTTATATTTATTTTTTTTATTTTGTTTTTTGCCATTGATTATGTTTGTTTATTTAAATGTTTGTCTTTACTAACTATTAATATATGTGTTTATCTTTGATGTTTTGTATTTCGTAGTTTTGATATTGTGTTTTTCATATGCAATTTATGTATAGGGACTGCCTTTTTTTTACCACAGGTTGCTTCGTATGTGTTTTTACTGCTTTGCCTTAAGTAAAAAAAAAAAAAACAGTTTTCACATTTTTCTCCTAGCCCCTCCATTTTCTCTCTCTCTCTCATGACCACTCCTTTTTCTTTGTGTCCAAAAATGTGTTGCATTTGTTCTCCATTTTAAAGTATTTTAACCATATAAATTTTAAAGTTTTTGACAGGTTAATAATACATTTTTTTCCCCAAGTTTTTTACTTTAGGTGAAAATTACCTGTGCATGCCAACTTTGCTCAAGCTAGATGGAAGATTATTGAAAACCAATATTGATAAAGCTGTTGGAATTGAAGGAAATTTACTCAAACACATTATCATTTCACATTACAATGTTACATCAACCGGATAATAAGGAATTATCAGACACCAGGCAATAAAACATTCTAATTTATCAACAACTCATCAATAAATCATGTGATTAAAGAAGATCATTGATTTGGAAATAAAACTTAAGACATGTCAGTTTTACAAAACAGTTATTTCAACCAATAAGACAGAAGACAAAGAAAGAAGAAGATAATGTATTTTTTATATGCTGATGGATTATCTTTGTGTTGTCTAAGTGATAATTATTTTGTGTCTTTTATTATTTTATATTTTATTATTTTTGTTGTTCGGTTACAATCAATATTGTTCAAATTCCCTGACAGATTTAGGATTATTGAAGATCACATCCAATTAAAATTAGAGTTAGTTAATGTATTTAGGAACATATAATTTAATGCATTTGCATAAATACATTTCATGACATATATAGTGGCAAACGGAAAGTTTTAATTCGGTAAAATTAAAATTGTTTTTATTTTTTGAATTATATTTGAGGATTGGTGTGTTTTATAAACACCAGGTTTGTTTCAAAACACTGAACAAGACTGAATAGGATAGTAATTAAATATTTTTTGATATTTAAATGGGTGGAATATGCACTTCGGCTATTTCCTTTTTGAGCCAAAGTTGTGTATATATATTTTTCTCTAAAAGTCAGATGTAGAATGATCTTTCTTTTTTTGTTCAGTGAGGCCCATAGGCTTTGCGGGGAAATTTAAAATTTTATTATCTGTGTCTCTTCTTGTGTAAATTAACATTTTTATTGTTTTCATGCATTTGAGAGTGACAATGAATGAATGGATGTATATGATTAGCAAGGTATACCATATTTCTTTTTTTATTTTCTTTATTGTTGCTAAAACTGTATCACATCATCAAGAAACCTGACAGTCACAATGACTGCATATGGAACGAATCATGGACATTTTGTGTCAAGGTCAAAGGTCACAGGTAATAAGCAACCAGTGCAAAGAGACAGCTTGTTCAGGAGTCCCTATGGTGGGAGCTCTGATGACATTCAATGATTATGCGTCTCAAGCTGGGATGTTGAAAAAGACCACACCTTGATCTCGCACTTTGGACTACGGTATTAGATTATGGAATATTATTTTTTTATTTAATCCCCTAGATAAGTGTGAGAAAGGATTGGATTTGTGAAAATGAGAATGTATTTCTTGAGTGTGTGTGAATGCAGGTGTGTATGCGTTTTGTGGAGTGAAGCTGAACATAGGAAAACACACAGATATAGATCTGACTCATGTTGATTTATTAGATAAATGAACTTACATTCAAGTTATTATATTTTTCTTGTTTGGTGAATTATATTTTGGGAAATGGGAATAAATAGTTATTAAATGTCTAGATTAGGTATTTTTGCCTACGCTCCAAGTGTGGTTCGCTGTAAGAGAGAATCTAGATAGATAAGTGTATTTTATGCTCATAAAGGGCCTCCTTGGGGAACCCCTTTCATATATCCTAAAGGTATTAGGCGAGGACACTGTAGCCCAGGTATAATTAGTTTAATTGCCTAGGTTTGGTTTATCTTTTAGATGATCACAAGTGATATGTGATCAAAGGAAAGAATTGTTAGATTTTAATTTCCTGTATAAAATATAAAATGGGCTGTGAAATCCCCCCCTCATTATGTTTCTTTTAATTCTGCATAGACAGTTGGTCCTTCTGTAGGATAAGAGGATGTGACGACTTCCTGTTATGTTTAGTGCAGGAAAATGTACGCAGAAGCGGGGAGATAGGAAAAAGATTTCTTGTAAACCATATAAGGTAATAAGTGTTTGTTAAACCGTGTGGTTAAACTCTGACGTAGAAATGTATCTGTATGCTGATTGGCTATAAATTCTTTGTTCAGAATTAAAAGTGACACCATGGCAGCGAGCTTGAGGCGTTGGGCTAATGAGCGTTCCATTAACTCGTAGAGAGATAGCTTGTATTGGGTTTTTCTTGGAGGGAGGAATAATGGGAATATTGGCCCTTTAAGGGAGTTGCCCTTACTGCCAGATGCCATTACATAAATTTGTTCACGGTGTTATTGGGCTTTGATCTGCTACACTGATCCTTTTTCCTATGCTCACCATCGAGATCGTGTCAATGCTATTCCATATCTAGAGTCCACCTCTTGCAATGAGTGTGACAGTTGGCGGATATAGCCTCCCTGGGTGCAATCATCTTATTTTTGCATTTGCATTTAATGTCCTCTCCTGCTATGGTTAATTGGATTCTGCACTTCTGGATACAGGTTAATTTGCATATGTTAGAATATTTTTGAATGTTGTGGCTCCATCAGGTTAAACCTTTATAAGAGAGTGAGTGGGTATACCCCGAAGGGAAGACGCTTAGTGCCAATGCCCATTTTCAAAGGTGTCATGGACCTATCTGGCATTTAAATAATAACATTTATGTTTTCAGGACTGTGCACTGTGATTTTCAATATCAATACTAATTATTGTAGGTTTTACTAAGTCACATTTCTGAAAGGGGTAAAAACAAAATTAAATATACACTACTTATGCAACCGTAATTGTTTAACAGTTTTTTTCCAGGCTAACTGTAATACAGTTTTGCAAGTTATCCATTTTGCTTCCAGTTACTGGACTTTTTATTACATTAAATGCTAATTAACATTCCTGCGCAGTGCAGTTAGGCAGTTAGATACAGGACATGTTTGCTGAGGCAGGCAGCTGTCGCCATCAGCAAGTCTCCTTTATCTAAAACCCACTAAATCTGACACATATCAGTTTTTATCAGCCACGGCTCTGTTAGTTTTATATATGTAAAAATAATGATAATAAATCATCTGCGTGTTAGTAGTTTGGGGGGGGGATTCTATAGTGTATCTGTACATATTAGAGTCAAAGTTCCATCCACAAACATTTGTTACTAGCAAGGTTCTGAGATGGAGATGGATGGAGATGGTGCTCTTATTAAAGGTATACTCTATTAAAAATAGCGTTCCTTTTTGGTCCTTATCCCCTTCCCACTGGTCGTGTGGTGTCTGGCGGGAAGGTCTTAATGGGGACGGGGAGTCATAGTACGCCCCGCGGCTCTCTGGCCCTCTTGAGGCCCACTGATCATTGGCTGCAGGGGCACAGCCTTAATTCAGCCAACCCACGGCCGCCAATGATGAGCACCGTGCTTGTGACAAGCAAGTGGCTAGTCATAGACACCAGCGGGACATACTATGGTGTTCCGCGGCGTCCAGTCCCACCGGCCGTGGGGACTGCATTGTACGTTTTGCAGCGTGGAAAGGGTTAAGTAATTGAGCTGACAGGCTCTGCTCAATTTTTAAAATATTTTTTTTAAGGTGGTTTTTCTTAGAAGGCGAAGCTTCTCCTCTTCAGTCCAGAGACCTCCCCACCCAGAAGTCCCCAAAGTTGTACTACTTGCGTAGCACAGGAACTGCAAACTGTGCAGCACTTCTGACTTGCGCACTTCACGTACGCAAGTTCTGCTGTGCCTGTGGAGAGTGGTGGCGCAGTGCTGTGCATACGTGCAGATCCAATCGATTGCTGCCTCTCTGATATAGCTTTCTATCGCGGCCTGTCTCAGAGAGTTACCGATTTGGTGACCGGCAGCTGGGGAGTGCTCTCCTGACCCCCTTCAAGAAGATTCAGTGGTGAGGATGAGTAGAGTGTCCCTTTAATATCATTAGTTTTAATATGTGCATATTAACAATAGATTTGTAGCACCTGAAGGCCAAAGAAACAAAACAAACCCATCAGAGAGATAGCAAGAACATTAGGCGTGGCCAAAACAACTGTTTGGAACATTCTCAAAAAGAAGGAACACACCGGTGAGCTCAGCAACACCAAAAGACCCGGGAGACCACGGAAAACAACTGTGGCGGATGAATGAAGAATTCTTTCCCTGGTGAAGGAAACACCCTTCACAACAGTTGGCCAGATCAAGAACACTCTCCAGGAGGTAGTGTAATACAGGGTTTGAGTCCCCTGTGAAGTGTGAGTATGGAACCCAATGGCAAGCTGTAGGTAAGGAAATCAGGAGATGATGGAGAGTAAAGCAATCTTTAGTGAATCATGAATAGAAACTGAAGTCCAGAAAACAATACGGTCAAAAGGTTGGAATGAAATTCGTAGGCAAGTCCCAGAAAGAACAACAGGAAATAACGAAGATGATGGCGTGGTCAATGGTACAATCCGAGTCGAAGGGTTGTAGAAGGTGGCGTAGTCGGTGGCACAATCCGGGTCGAAGGGTTGAAGAAGGTGGCGTAGTCGGTGGCACAATCCTGGTCGAAGGGTTGAAGAAGGCAGGCGTAGTCGGTGGCACAATCCGGGTCGAAGGGTTGAAGAAGGTAGGCGTAGTCGGTGGCACAATCCGGGTCGAAGGGTTGAAGAAGGTAGGCGTAGTCGGTGGCACAATCCGGGTCGAAGGGTTGCAGAAGGTGGCGTAGTCGGTGGCACAATCCGGGTCGAAGGGTTGAAGAAGGTGGCGTAGTCGGTGGCACAATCCGGGTCAAAGGGTTGAAGATAACGTGGTCAAAGGATACGAGGAGCACTAGGAAACTGAGGCGGGAGGCACAGTAGAACCTGGTTAATGTGCTGGGAAGGAAGGCGGAATTAAATAGGGTTCATGGGATCATGAAAATACCTTTCACCTGGGTATTGTAGGTGGAGTTGAGGTACCTGGAGTTTTGGTAGGTCAATGGGAGGCATTCAAGGATCTCTAGAGCAGGTGCCATGCAGTACCCCTAATCGGCCAGCTGAGGGCGTCAGAGTACCTGGTTTTATACTACTTAGGAGAGTTTGTTCTCGTGCGTGCGCACTTTCCTCCTCAGGACTCGGATTCAGTCGGCGGTGTGGGGCGTCTCCTGGCTCTCCCTCTCCATCCTGCGGACCAGGAACTTGGAGCGACGCGCCACGAGGGATCTCGGGTGAGTAGAGCACCTCTCCCAGCATGGCGGTCTGGACCGGGAGTGGCCCGCGGAGCGGGGCATGACAGGACCCCCCACCAAGGCACGACCCCCGGGTGCGCTTCACTGACGGCTTGGAAGGGTAACGAAGGTGAAAGGCACGAACCTTAGCCGGAGCATGGATATCGGCGTCAGGTATCCAGGATCGGTCTTCAGGACTGTAACCCTTCCAGTGAACTAGGTATTCCAACTTGCCATAGCGGAGCCGGGAATCCAGGATCTTCGAGACCTCGTATTCTTCTTCTCCGGACACAGACACGGGAGGAGCCGGATCGGTGTGCCGTCCAGGAAAAGGATTTTCACGCCAAGGCTTTAGGAGGGAGACATGAAAAACAGGGTGAATCCTGTAGGAGGAAGGAAGAGTTAAGTGGGCTGCCACAGGATTGACCATTTTGAGGACCGGGAACGGGCCGATGAAGCGGGGCCCCAGTTTCTTAGATGGGCAGTCCAATCGAAGATGGGCAGTGGATAGCAACACTTTGTCTCCGGGTGTGTATTGTGGAGCAGGTCTTCGGTTACGGTCTGCATACTTTTTTTGGTTGTCTTGGGCCAGTTGTAGTTGTTGGCGTAACGTTCGTAACTGGAGACGTAGGGGTCTTAGTCGGTTTGATACTTCAGGAACCAGAGTGTTCAGAGGTATGTCGGGTAGAATATCGGGATGATATCCATAGTTGGCATAAAAAGGAGAAAGGCGAGTTGACGAATGTACCTTGTTGTTATAGGCGAACTCAGCGAGTGGCAAGATGTCCAGCCAGTCGTCTTGGAGATGTGTGGTGTAACAGCGGAGGTACTGTTCCAATGTCTGGTTCGTCCGTTCGGTTTGACCGTTGCTCTGGGGATGAAATGCAGAAGAGAGATATCTAGTAACTTTTAGGCTATGAAACATTTGAGACCAGAAGCGAGAAGTGAATTGGGATCCCCTGTCTGAGACGATGGAATGAGGGATGCCGTGTAGTCGGAATATTTCTCTGATAAAGAGGGTAGCCGTGCGGGCAGCGGTAGGGAGACCTATCGTTGGTATGAAGTGGGCCATCTTCGTACAACGGTCTACCACTACAAAGATAGTTGTGTGTTGACGTGAGGGAGGCAGGTCCACGATGAAATCCATCGAGAGGTCTTTCCATGGATGCAGTGGAAGTGCTAGGGGTTGTAGAAGACCGGCAGGACGAGCTCGTGGTTGTTTGTTTCGTGCACAGACAGGACAGGAAAGGACAAAGGCGGCAACGTCCTTCTTGACGGACGGCCACCAAAAGTATCGTACGGTGTTTATGGTCTTCTTGACACCCCCATGTCCGGAAGCTGGAATATCATGCGCATGTTGTAGAACTTGTAGATGGGCCTCAGGAGGCGCATATATCTGTTTCTCGTGGTACAGGAATCCTTCGATAGGAATGAGTCCCTGGATGTTAATTGGTGGATCTCGACTGTGTTTTCGTATGTGTTCCATTAGGGTGTCTTTTGTGGCACAAAAGAAGCTACCAGGCAGGATAGTGTCGTTAGGAACTGTGGTAGTGGGGTTGCTGGAATCACACTGACGAGAGAGGGCATCCGCCTTTCCATTTCTTGTTCCAGGTCGGTAGGTGATGAGCAGTGAGAAACGAGAGAAGAAAAGTGCCCACCTGGCCTGTCGGGGTCGAAGTCGTTTGGCGGTACGAAGATATTCAAGGTTGCGATGGTCGGTGAAGACAGTCACAGGGTGTGTTGCTCCTTCAAGAAGGTGTCTCCATTCTTCGAGAGCATTTTTAATCGCCAGCAACTCTTTCTTACCTATGTTGTAGTTTCGTTCGGCAGAATTGAGGCGTCTGGAGTAAAAGGCTACCGGATGCAGGAGTTTCTTGTCCCCGAACTTCTGGGATAAGATTGCTCCCAAAGCAATGTCGGAGGCATCTGTTTCTAAGTAGTATGGGAGGTGAATCTCAGGTTGTTTTAGAACGGGTGCTTGGGTGAAGCTTTCCTTAAGTCTTTCGAAGGTCTGCTGAGCCTCCGTAGACCATTGAAACCGCACGTCTTTTTTGGTCAAAGATGTAATGGGTGCGCTAAGGTGTGAGAAGGATCGGATGAAGCGTCGGTAGAAGTTGGCAAACCCCATGAATTGTTGGACCGCCTTTTTGTCTTTGAGTGTTGGCCAATCGAGGATGGCCTTGACTTTGGTTTTATCCATCTCGACGTGCCCTGGTGACAGGATGTATCCCAGAAACTCGATGGATGGAGTCTCGAAGGTGCTTTTTTCGATCTTTCCATACAATTTGTGTTGACGGAGGCGAGACAGGACAAGTCGGACGTGCTGTTCGTGCTCTTGGAGAGAACGGGAGAATATCAGTAGTTCATCCAAGTAAATCACCAGGAAGGTATCCAGGATGTCACGAAAGATGTCATTGAGGAAGTGTTGAAAGGCGGCTGGGGCGTTGCACAAGCCAAACGGCATGACGCGATATTCAAAGTGACCATATCGGGAACGGAAAGCGGTCTTCCACTCGTCCCCCCGTCTCATGCGCACCAAATTATAGGCTCCTCGAAGATCAATTTTAGTGAAAATGCAAGCATCCTTCACTCGATCCAGTAGTTCGGGGATCAGTGGTAACGGGTAACGGTTACGTACCGTGATTGCGTTCAATGCTCTGTAGTCGACGCATGGTCGGAGTCCACCGTCTCTTTTCCCGACAAAGAAGATACCGGCCCCGGCAGGTGAGGTGGAGTGACGTATGAATCCTTTTTGGAGCCCGTCCTCAATATATTCCTTCAAGGATTGAGATTCAGGAACGGACAAGTTGTAAATGCGTCCATGGGGTATGGGTGCTCCTGGGAGGAGGTCGATGGGGCAATCGTATTCTCTGTGTGGAGGTAGGGTGTCCGCCCCTCTCTTCTCAAACACATCCTGAAAGTCAGAATATTTGACTGGTAATTCAGAAGCTGGATAGGTAGAAAAACCGACCTTTTCGGTGGTATACCCATTCATACAGAAGTGTTGACAATGATGAGAGGGAAAAAAGACGGTATTGGAGGACCAGTCGATGGAAGGGTTATGGGTACGGAGCCAAGGAAGCCCTAAAACCAGAGGGAACAAAGGGGAAGGTACAATGTCCCACTGAAGGTGCTCTTGGTGCTTGGTTCCGATGAGTAGCAACAGAGGAATGGTTTCGTGGGTGATGGGACCAGTACGCAGAGTGCTTCCGTCGACCATTTGTAAAGGCGTGGGAGTCGTCTTTGGTCGTGTAGGAACTGCTAGGGAGGTGGCGAGGGTGAAATCGAAGAAGTTGTTACTAGCTCCGGAGTCTATGATGGCGGACACGTTCACACTTCTATCTCCCCACTGCAGGATGACAGGAATGGTCAGATGAGCGGAGGCGGAACCCAATACACATTGAAGTGAAATTAAGGAAGGATGGTTCTTACCTCCGTCGGAAGGAAGCGGTGGTCGTATAGGACAGCTACGTAGAAGGTGACCAGGCTGACCGCAGTACAGGCAGAGGTTTTGAGTGCGACGTCTGCTTCGTTCGGCAGAGGACAGGGGACCTCGTGCTAGGCCAATCTCCATAGGTTCGGGGAGCGAAGGAGTGGAGTTGGAAGGTTTGGCAGAGATCGTAGAAGGAGTTTCAGACCGCCGGGCAGGTAGGGAAGGAGCGGCGGCCATTCTCTCCTGACGTCTTTCTCTGAAGTGTTGGTCCAGGGTTAGAGATTGCAGGATCACGGCGTCCAGTGTTGTGGGTACTCCTATTCGAGCCAGTTCATCTTTTAGTTGATCAGAGAGGCCATAACGGAAATGATCTCTAAGACCTACGTCGTTCAGGCCTATGTCTGCAGCCACAGCTCGAAATTCGGAGATGTAGTCCTCCACTGGTCGTCGTCCTTGTCCAGATGTCGAATGGTGGATAATGCGGTTGATGAACGCAGAGGGTCATCATATATAGGGTTCATAGCTTGGACAAAGGAATTCCAGGAGGATAGAAGAGGACTCCCTTCATGTAGGAGTTGGAAGGCCCAGTCCTGTGGAGCTCCGGACATCAACGAGATGGCTCAACGCACCTTTACGGAATCGGATCCATAAGTACGGGGACAAAGAGAAAACTTAAGTTCACAGGTGGTAATAAAGGTGCGGTACCTTGTGCGATCGCCGGAAAACCGTTCAGGTGCGTTGGCTCTGGGTTCTGGAGTAAGGAGTTCAGCTTGTTGGATGATGGAGCCGGAGGGTGAAGGAGGCAGTGCCGTGGCTTCGGCGCGACTCCTCTCTCTGTGGAGTAACGTCTCCTGGCTGGTCTGTAGGTTCTGTACCATCTTAGCTAGGGCGGCCATCTGCTCAGTGAGAATAGCAAGGACTTGAGCTGTGCTTGCGGGTTCCATGATGAACCAGGTTCTTCTGTAATGCAGGGTTTGAGTCCCCTGTGAAGTGTGAGTATGGAACCCAATGGCAAGCTGTAGGTAAGGAAATCAGGAGATGATGGAGAGTAAAGCAATCTTTAGTGAATCATGAATAGAAACTGAAGTCCAGAAAACAATACGGTCAAAAGGTTGGAATGAAATTCGTAGGCAAGTCCCAGAAAGAACAGCAGGAAATAACGAAGATGATGGCGTGGTCAACGGTACAATCCGAGTCGAAGGGTTGTAGAAGGTGGCGTAGTCGGTGGCACAATCCAGGTCGAAGGGTTGAAGAAGGTGGCGTAGTCGGTGGCACAATCTGTGTCGAAGGGTTGAAGAAGGTAGGCGTAGTCGGTGGCACAATCCGGGTCGAAGGGTTGAAGAAGGTAGGCGTAGTCGGTGGCACAATCCGGGTCGAAGGGTTGCAGAAGGTGGCGTAGTCGGTGGCACAATCCGGGTCGAAGGGTTGAAGAAGGTGGCGTAGTCGGTGGCACAATCCGGGTCAAAGGGTTGAAGATAACGTGGTCAAAGGATACGAGGAGCACTAGGAAACTGAGGCGGGAGGCACAGTAGAACCTGGTTAATGTGCTGGGAAGGAAGGCGGAATTAAATAGGGTTCATGGGATCATGAAAATACCTTTCACCTGGGTATTGTAGGTGGAGTTGAGGTACCTGGAGTTTTGGTAGGTCAATGGGAGGCATTCGAGGATCTCCAGAGCAGGTGCCATGCAGTACCCCTAGTCGGCCAGCTGAGGGCGCCAGAGTACCTGGTTTTATACTACTTAGGAGAGTTTGTTCTCGCGCATGAGCACTTTCCTCTTCAGGACTCGGATTCAGTCGGCGGCGTGGGGCGTCTCCTGGCTCTCCCTCTCCATCCTGCGGACCAGGAACTTGGAGCGACGCGCCACGAGGGATCTCGGGTGAGTAGAGCACCTCTCCCAGCATGGCGGTCTGGACCAGGAGTGGGCCGCGGAGCGGGGCATGACAGGTAGGTGTATGTGTGTCAAAGTCAACAATCAAGAGAATACTTCACCAGAGTGAATACAGAGGGTTCACCACAAGATGTAAAACATTGGTGAGCCTCAAAAACAGGAAGGCCAGATTAGAGTTTGCCAAACAACACCTAACAAAGCCTTCACAGTTCTGGAACAAACTCCTATGGACAGATGAGACCAAGATCAACTTGTACCAGAGTGATGGGAAGAGAAGAGTATGGAGAAGGAAAGGAACTGCTCATGATCCTAAGCATACCACCTCATCAGTGAAGCATGGTGGTGGTAGTGTCATGGCTTGGGCATGTATGGCTGCCAATGGAACTGGTTCTCTTGTATTTATTGATGATGTGACTGCTGACAAAAGCAGCAGGATGAATTCTGAAGTGTCTCGGGCAATATTATCTGCTCACATTCAGCCAAATGCTGCAGAACTCATTGGATGGCGCTTCACAGTGCAGATGGACAATGACTCAAAGCATACTGCAAAAACAACTAAAGAGTTTTTGAAGGGACAGAAGTGGAATGTTATGCAATGGCCAAGTCAATCACCTGACCTGAATCCCATTGAGCATGCATTTCACTTGCTGAAGACAAAACTGAAGGGAAAATGCCCCAAGAACAAGCAGGAACTGAAGACCGTTGCAGTAGAGGCCTGGCAGAGCATCACCAGGGATGAAACCCAGCGTCTGGTGATGTCTATGCGTTCCAGACTTCAGGCTGTGATTGACTGCAAAGGATTTGCAACAAAGTATTAAGAAGGGAAAGTTTGATTTTTGATTATTATTCTGTCCCATTACTTTTGGTCCCTTAACAAGTGGGAGGCACATCTGCAAACTGCTGTAAGTCCTACACCGTTCACCTGAGTTGGATGTACATACCCTCAAATTAAAGCTGACAGTCTGCAGTTAACGCACATTGTGTTTGTTTCATTCCAACTCCATTGTGGTCCAGGATCCAGTTTCTCACTACGCTGGCTCGCATCAAAAGAAGGGGCAGAATCTGTTGCATTGAAATGAAGGACATACTTGAAAACAAGAGAAATCTCAATGTATTCTTCCCGGTAAAATAATTTATAAATAAATAAATCAATAAGGAAAAATGGAGCAGAATGTTAGGGTTTGGGTTAACCCTAGTTAACATGTTCAAATCAGTGACGTGCGGTGAGGTCAGTGGCTAGTGAGGCCCTGGCTAGTATCAGAGGCTTCAGATACATACTGTATGAAACAGAGCCAGATATATACTGTATGAAACAGAGCCCAATATATACTGTATGAAACAGAACCAGTTATATACTGTATACACCAGAGCCAAATATATATACTGTATGAAACAGAGCCAGATATATACTGTATGAAACAGCCACATATATACTGTATGAAACAGAGCCCAATATATACTGTATGAAACAGAACCAGTTATATACTGTATACACCAGAGCCAAATATATATATTGTATGAAACAGAGCCAGATATATACTGTATGAAACAGTACCAGTTATATACTGTATACACCAGAGCCAAATATATATACTGTATGAAACAGAGCCTGATATATACTGTATGAAACAGCCACATATATACTGTATGAAACAGAGCCCAATATATACTGCATGAAACAGAACCAGATATATACTGTATACACCAGAGCCAGATATATACTGTATGAAACAGCCAAATATATACTGTATGAAACAGAGCCAGATATATACTGTATGAAACAGAGCCCAATATATACTGTATGAAACAGAACCAGATATATACTGTATACACCAGAGCCAAATATATATACTGTATGAAACAGAGCCAGATATATACTGTATGAAACAGTCAGATATATTAGCAAACTGTCTGTATATAGCCCCATTACTCTGCATTAGCACCCTGTCTGTATATAGCCCCATTACTCTGTATTAGCACAATGTCTGTATATAGTCCAATTTCTGATGCCACCTCTGTGGCTTTGCTGTCCTGCTGGCCCTCGAACTCCTCCACCAAACCCCACAGCGTCCCGCTGTACTCAGCCATGATGCTGCTGGAATGCAGGGGGAGAAAATAGCCCACACCTCGCTGCAAGTAAGACAATCTGTATATGGGCCCCCATGACTGACCAGGACAGTCACATGACTGTCCTGCATCAATCAATCCATGGGAGGCCCAGGGGGCCTGGATGTGATTTTTTTTTAAAAAATTGAATGGCTTGAGATCAATTGAGCTTTTCCATTGGCTCAAACAATTCAATTGCTCTCAGTGCCTCTCCGAGGCACTGAAGAGTGTAGATTCAGGATGTCACGAACGGACATGAGAGCTCTTTTCAGAGAGCCACAAGGAACTGACTCTGCTCCAATTTTAAAGACCATTTTTCCTTTCTTTCGATTTTGCGTTTAAATACTGTCTGGACAATCTCTGTATGTTATTACTCATGTGATTTTATGAAGTGTGGTGTATTTAAAATGTATCCTCTATTGTGTGAGTGTAGATTCAGATGCAGAAAACTGTATGTATGTGATTTGCTCAAGTCCCCATTTTGCCCAGCCCAGCATGGGTCCAAAGGACAAAGGACCTCATGGCCCCAAGATGGAGGATACAGCAAGCCAGCTGATTTGAGGCTTTTCCAAGACCTCATCTGCCTAATCCCCTGGTCAATGGGGGAGCCTGAAAGGGCAAGATAGAGGATACCGCAAACCAGCTGATTGGAGGCTTTTCCAAGACCTCATCTGCCTAATCCCCTGGACAATGGGGGAGCCTGAAAGGGACCTGATAGGGAACAGGAGGATGGGAAAGGAGCCAATCAGTGCTGGTTGTGTGGGTGGGGGAGTTTTTAATCTGTGTGTGTGAAGTTGTATAAATGACCCTGTTGAAACCCCATAAAAGCAGTTCACGGTTTCAAAGCATACAGCCGCGTCTGGTGTCTTCATTTCAGAGCTACAATCACTATTGCAGCAGACACTCAGCGGTCTCCTGCATCACCACTCAACCCAGGAATGGGATCCCCAAGGCAACACCACACCATCTCTCCAGACGCCGGACCAACGCCATTTCATCCTCCAGGCCGCTCGAGACGCCGAGTGCCGTGCCACTCGGTAGTCGGGCCGGACGCCACCAAAGGGGGGGGTCAGATAGAGCAGGACCGCAGGCGGACTTCCATCCCGCCACACAGGAAGTCTGAATCACAGCCAGCTTGTGCTACGCATTTAGAGTAACGTTCAGCTATACAATTTGCGCAGGCTAGGCTGGCTCAGTGCTGAAAAAAAAATGAGCAGGGGACAGAGAAGGAAGGCGAGGGAACGTGGAGCAGGTGAGTATGTGAACTTTTATTCAATCTAAAATTTTATTTTACAGGTTAAATTCAAACTCCACAGCACATTATTTTACTGGAATGGCAGATGAGGCCCTGCCTCACCTGCCACCCCTGACTGCACGTCCCTGATACAAATAGTAACCTAACCCTGATATCTAATCATAACTATGGAAAATGATGCTCCATTTTGGCCCAGATCAACCAAACTTCTGGGCATAAAATTTACAGCTGCGGCTAGTGTCTTTTTCAAGATGTGACTTCTTTACCAAATAATTTTTTGATCAGTTTAACCCTTTTGCTGCTGAGGCATTTCATGCCTCTGTGCTGAGCTCATTTTTACCTGTTTCACTCATCATGTTTAAACGCGTTTTGAAGCCTTATTTTAGTATATGACCCAGACATATTATATATCGTTCTTTTCGGCAGACTCGGCAGATTCATAATATATCATTATTATATGTATACGTCATGTCCTGTCTGTATATTATAACAAAAAATGCAATAAAATTTAAATTTTCAATAATTTACAATGTGTAAAGTGTTTTTTTCACATTTTAACATATGAGCAATTGCGTTTATATTTTGTATGGGGTGTGCTTGTTAAAAAAATTAGAAATGGGGTCTCGTTACTTTTTTTGGGGGAAAATTACGCGATTTTTAACAAACGCACCTCAAACAAAAATTGTTAGTGCAGCATCATTGTTCACATTATAATTGAAATGGGAACAATATTGCTGCATTAATAAAACAAAAAACCTTTTTTTTTTTTTTTTATAATTTTTTTAAATATTTTTTTATTTTTATTTTTAATTTTTGAAAAAAATTTTTTACATGGTCAAATTTGATATCGTTGGAAAGGCCATGCTCTGGCTGATCCAATGATATCAAATATTAACCCCTAGCTGCCATGGATCAGGAGAAAGGGGGTTCATTGGAACCCCCTATCTCCACCATTGCTGGCAGCTAGGGGTTAACTGCAGGACTGGCGTCATCGTGCTATGCACAATGATGCCCAGTCGTCAGGGGGAGTTCCTGGAGGCTTGGCCGACACCCAAGATGTCGGCCAGCTCTGGGAGAGGATCACCATCTGGCACTTTTTGGCGCCGAATCGTGATCCGGCTCCCCAGGGGTTAATGTCAGCCACCGTTTGGAAGGGCAGGCTGTGCCCTTCCAAATAGTGCCTGCCTTAACCTTCTGGCCCCCGGCGATTGGGAGGGAGAGAGGTCCGAAGGACCTCCCCCCTCCCTTTCAGGCGCCTCCTCCGGACACGCGGGGGGGGTGCCTGAATTAGATGTTATCGCGCCGCCGCGATGACATCTAATGTCCCTGCCGGGGTCCCGGAGTGCTGGGCTGACATCCAAGATGTCAGCCCGCACCGGGGGGGCCAGCAATCGGCCGGAATCCTAGCCGATTGCTGCCTTCTGTGCTAGGACGCGCTGAGCGCGTCCGTAGCACAGGAGGTGCACTTGGCAGGAAGCGCTGAGCGTGTCCTTAGCAGCCAAGTGGTTAAATGTGACAAATGGCCAGGTTCTGCATCACGACGTTGTGCGATTGCCAGAGTCCTCTAAGTCGAATGTCCCGCTGTCCTTCGGGGACCGCTTTGATTTTTTCCGTCTGCGACACTATGTAGACTCCCTCCCTAAGGGCTTTTGCCCGATGAGACAGCTCACGCCCTTCGAAACATTCTGTAAACTGGCCCTACCGCTCTCTAAAAGTATCTCAATGCTCTACGCCCTTCTTCAGAAACCTGACGCCACCCCTCCGTCCTTCTGTTGCCAGTGGGAAACTCTGCTAGATCTCAAATTCACCCCCAAGAGGAGATGGGCTAAGACGATATATCTCACACTCTACGGCTCACAAGCGTTCAAGGTGATTGAGACTTCCTACAAATTGTTGACATTCTGGTATTATACTCCACACCAGACGTTGCAGCTCTACTACCTTTCTGGCGTTTGGAAGAGGAGGTTGTTGTCGAGGTCTCTGGCCTGACCTTACCCTACTCGCCTGAGGTATGCCTTCTCCTCCACTTTTCGGGCACGCAACACGCACTGCGCAACTCTGTAGCTCTTCACATGATACTAGCCGCTCAACGTCTCATCCCTATTCTGGAGGTGACAGGCCACACCTTCTTTTACAGAATGGGGTGACGCAATCGAGTCTTTGAAGGCTGTTTACAATTTGGTGGCTCACCAAGAGGAGAGGAACCCGGAACATCTCCTTAAATGGTTTTACTGGGACAGATTTCTCACTTTCTCCATTTTTCGCCACCGTGCGGTGCCTCGAACGAAGGCCGTTTAGGATTACGGACGTCCTGCGATAGGGTCTATGTCTTGGTTCGTTCCAGATATGTGTCCACCAATGGGATGGCTCCCCTGATCCTGTACAGCAGGGGGTATCTGACGAAGAGACATGACTTCTCCTTCCACGTGTCGACACTGAGAACTGGTCTCTCTATCACTCCCTCCTCCACAGCTCACCCCCTTAACCCCCCTCCTTACTACTGATCTTACATTGCTCTCCTCAGAATTTTCTTATCTCCTCCCACATCCCCGCTTTTTTCCCCTCTCTCTTCCTCCCCTTTTTCTTCTTTTCTTCTCTCTACCTTTCCCTATACCCTCTCGTTTCCCCTTATATGTTCTATTCTCATCAGCTCCATTGCCTGCACCATTATCACTAAAGGACATTCATTTGTCGATTTGACCATAGGGCTATGTTTTCTCTTGCCCTCTGTCCGCTCTTTATCCCTATGTATATATATATGTCCTGCAAAGATTTTGTTGGAATCAATAGGTAGACCCCTGCGTGGCAGGGCCGCCATCAGGGCATTACACCCCATGCTGCCGTAAGGGGCCCGAGCCCGGGCCGCCGGGGCCCGGGCCCCCGTCGGCAGCGGTGTCGCCCTTTTACAGCTCCGGTATTGGACTCGATGAGTCCGAATCCGGAGCTGTGTCTATGCTGCAGGAGCCGGAGGAGACACTGTGCCTCCTCCGGCTCCTGGCAGCTTCACTGGCTGGCTGGGCAGGACCAAGCAGCTTGTGGGGGCCTCCCAAGCACGTTGCTTTGGCTCCGCCCCTCCACTCAGTGAAGCTGCGCACCTGAGACAGAGGGCCCGGGCTGAAGATAAGAAGACAGAAGAAAAGAAGATTGAAGAAAAGAAGATAGAAGAAAAGAAGACAGCCAAGTGGTGAGCCAGGGCCCAGCCTAGACCCAAGGCCCAGACCCAGGGCCCAGTCCCCAAGACCCAGGGCCCAGACCCCAGTGCCCAGACCCCAGGGCCCAGACCCCAAGGCCCAGACCCAAAGGCCCAGACCCAGGGCCCAGACCCCAAGGCCCAGTCCCCAAGGCCCAGTCCCCAAGGCCCAGTGCCCAGGGCCCAGACCCCAAGGGCCAGATCCAGGGCCCAGACCCAAAGGCACAGACCCAAAGGCCCAGACCCCAAGGCCCAGTCCCCAAGGCCCAGACCCAGGGCCCAGACCCTAAGGCCCAAACCCAGGGCCCAGACCACAAGGCCCAGACCCCAAGGCCCAGTCCTCAAGGCCCAGACCCCAAGGCCCAGACCCCAGGCCAGACCCAGGGACCAGACCCAGACCCCAAGGCACAGACCCAGGGTCCAGACCTCAGGGACCAGGCCCAGCCTAGACCCAGGGCCCAGACCCCAGGGACCAGGCCCCAAGGCCCAGCCCCAGGGACCAGACCCCAAGGCCCAGACCCAGGGACCAGGGCCCAGACCCCAGGCCAGACTCAGGGCCCAGGGACCAGACCCCAGGCCAGACTCAGGGCCCAGACCCAGGGACCAGACCCCAAGGCCCAGTCCCAGGGACCAGAGCCCAGACCCCAAGGCCCAGAGCACAGACCCCAAGGCCCAAACCAGACCCAGGGACCAGGCCCAGACCCAGACCCAAAGGCCATCATATACAGCCCATTACTGTGAGATTTATTGCGGTGGATTCTGTGATACGTTCATACACACCACTCATTACTGTGAGTTTGATTGCTGTGGATTCTGTGATTTGCTCATACACACTGCAAATTACTGGGAGTTTTATTGCTGTGGTGCTATGTTATGTCCTTTATTTTTTTTTTTGAAGGTGGAGAAAAGCGGTTAGAGGTTGAGGGAGTGCCGGGGGGGCCCATCGTGAGGTTTAGTAAGGGCCCCCATCATTTCTGATGGCTGCCCTGTGCGTGGGCCACTACAATTGCTTGCTATTACTCTGATTCTCCTCTGTAATATGCTTTGTAGGTTTACTTTCACTACAATGTTTTGTCTTTTACCTTAATAAACACTTTTAAATAAAAAAAATGTGACAAATGGGCATTGCCTTTGCTTTGTAAGGGGGGGAGGATGTTGTGTTTTTCAGTTTTTGCTTTTTAGAATTTCATGGTCATGTTTGGTATCATTAGAAAGGCCAGACCTGTCCACTGACACTTAATTTGAACTTGTAGGGTTTAAATAATGGAGACACAGGGATTCAAAGTAGCCTTGCTCTCCTCACAGCACATCTTGCGTTTTAGATGACCCAATGCGAAATAACGCATAGCACCATCACCTCCATATTTCTTCCTGACATAGGAAATGATGGGTTATTCAAGAAACGACGAACTTGCCACCGAATTGCACTGTACAGTGAATTTCAGCATATGGTGCAATTTTGTGACAGTTAGAAGATAGAAATGTCGGAGAGTTCCCACACTGAATTTTTATAGAACTTGATCACGGGTAATGTGCTCCAGTATTCCTGAGTGTAGCCATAAATGCTTACAGAAAATGTCTAAGTAAGCCCATGGACACACACACGCATCTACTTAGGAATGCTAATGTATACGCACACACCCAGGCAAGCTCATTGACATACTCTTATGCCTTGTCGTCATGCTCACTGACATACACATACTGATGCAGGGTCATTGACACATGGTCTGTATGCCGAACATTTGCTATTTGTGATTCCTTATCTGAAATCAGTATAAAAGAATATTCTAAAAATTCCAGTGGATTTATGATAGTAAACTATCGAGATGCCATCAATAAATTACAAAAAAAATAATATGGAATTGGCCAATAATATTTGACCCCTCTGTTCCGAAAGCTCTATGTTCACATAGTTTGTAAAGCTCCCAATGACAACAGTTACCTAAAAACAGACTTCACAGCTGAAGAATAGCTGTGACATTGAAGATGAATATTCTACAGCTATAAAACTTAAGGTGTTATTCAAAGAGAGCCGATCTGGCCCCGAAATAACACCTAACGCTGAATTTCCCCATACAGTGCAATTTTGTGGCCATTCGGCTATTCAGAAATAGGGATGAGCCGAACACCCCCGAGTTCAGTTCGCATTCGAACTTTCCAAATGTTCGAATTCGAACTCAAACTCGAACTCAATACAAGTCAATGGGGCTGAAAATTCGATTTTTAGAGTGCCCTACAAGAGGGCATATATGCTAGATATTTGCCATAAAAGGTGTATGGGGGTCCGGGTAGTGCCCTGGGGGACAGGAAACAAGGACAAAAAGTTTTAAAAAAAAGTTTTTAAAGGGACAGTGAGTTTTCCATGAAATAAGGGTTAAAAATAAAAACGAAAATTTTCTTCAAATATCGTGCCTAGGACGTCCCGATAACCTGCCCGTGAAGTGACGGATTTCTAGGATGTATAGAAATATGTAAAAACCAAAAAATGACGTTTCAAGTGACGGTAAATGCTTTTCCTTTAATCTATCCATAAACAACTGCTTGGGACGGCAGTCTGTATGAAAAGAGGAGACATTTTCGGACACGCAGAAAAAGTTTAGTGATTTTTTGGCTAAATTATTGTGAAACTTATGCAGGCTTTGAATGAAAGTAACAATAGGTGCTTTAAGGCTGGGGTCAGACTAGCGCACTTTTAACGTGCGTTTAGGCGCACTTAATCACGGCCGCACTAGCAGCAAATGACGCGCAATGACGGACAATATACGAAGTACGGCCGCACGAAGTCCAGCCGCGCAACGCAAGTGGAAAATGAACGCATTTTTTCAAGAACGCTGAACCGCTAGTACTGACGTACAGAGTGTGCTGCGTCCACATAGCGGCGTGTGTGCATGATTAGGAGACGTCAGGCGCTGCTCATGTCCGGCCAACATAACATCCAGACACCCAAAGTTTCCTGGTTTGGATCCGTAAAAAATCACGCACAAAAATGCGCATCGTATGAAAGTTTAAGAGCTTTCCGTGAAAAAACACCTCAATGCGTTCGGACGCACTTTTTGACGTTCGCTGTGAAAAATGCGTTCGTTTGACCCCAGCCTAAAATTGGGCCTTTAGCGTCGGCAACAGTGCCGTCACACAGTAACCCCTCTGAGGATATGAATCTGATACAGGCGTCAGTGGCAGTGCACCCAAATATTGTGCCTTTGGTGCCAGGCCAGCAAGTACCATCATACAGTAAGCCCTCTGTGGTATTGTGGAAGAGTGCAGGGGTGGACCATGCAGTCCTATATTAAAAAGATATGAATCTGGTAAAGGCGTCAGTGCACCCAAATATTGTGCCTTTGGTGCCAGGCCAGCAAGTGCCATCATACAGTAACCCCTCTGTGGTATTGTGGGAGAGTGCAGGGGTGGACCATGCGGCCAGGGCCGGTGCTAGACTATTTTGCGCCCTAGGCAAGACCAGCTACTTGCACCCCCCCAAAAAAAAAAACATGAAACTGCTAAATTTCTTTTTATTTAAGAATAAAGTTTGAAAAGCACCAATAGTAAAGGTAAAATAAATATGAATAAACTGTATTATACCATTTTAAATTAACTCTATTAAACAAATTAAAATTAACTGTATTGAACAAATATAAATTAACGAAAAAATAAATAAGAGTTGTCACGTAAGTTTCAATTTCAGACACATCAAAATTTCACTTTGCGTGCCTTATCCGTTGCAAATTTTCATCATGCGTATATATATATATATATTGCCCAGGCCAGCTCACATCATGCGTATATATATTGCCCAGGTCTAGGCCAGCTCACATCATGCGTATATATATTGCCCATGCCCAGGCCAGCTCACATCATGCGTATATATATTGCCCAGGCCCAGGCTAGCTCACATCATGCGTATATACTGTATATTGCCCAAGCCCAGGCCAGCTCACATCATGCGTATATATATATTGCCCAGGCCAGCTCACATCATGCGTATATATATTGCCCAGGCCAGCCCACATCATGCGTATATATATTGCCCAGGCCCAGGCCAGCTCACATCATGCGTATATACATATTGCACAGGCCAGCTCACATCATGCGTATATATATTGCCCAGGCCCAGGCCAGCCCACATCATGCGTATATATATTGCCCAGGCCCATCCGCCTCGTGGAGATAGGGGGTTCATTTGAACCCCGATATCTCCAGGCAGCTAGGGGGTCATGGAGGGTGTCAATCGAAAGGCCTGGGTATGGCCTCTCGAATGATACCCAACATGACCAAATATAAAGTAATAAAAAAAAGCATGTATTTTTTGTGTGTGTTATTTTTATTAATGCAGCAATATTGTTCACATTTCAATTATAATGTGAATGATGATGCACTAATGATTTTTTTCTATGGGGTGCGTTTGCTATAAATCACATAATTCCCCCCACAAAATGTAACAAGTCCCCATTTCTAATTTTTGTACAAGCGCACCCCATAGAAAACATAACCGCAATTGCTCATGTGCTAAAATGTGGAAAAAACCCACTTTACACACTGCAGATGATTAAAAATTAAATTTTTACTGCATTTTTTGTCATAATATACAGGCAGGACATGACGTATACATATAAAAATTATATATTATGAATCTGCGGAGTCTGCCGGAAAGAACGATATCTAATATGTCTGCGTCATATAATTAAATGTGGCTTCAAATCGTGTTTAAACATGATGAGCGAAAGCGGTAAAAATGAGCTGAGCGCACAGCGGTGAAATGCAGCATATTAGAAGAAGATTTAGGAGAGAAATTAACACTTCTCAGAAGCACAGGTGTTGTTTGACACATCAGGAGACACACCACACCCTCATTGTACATACAATGTATCAAATTCATTAGACCAGACTAAACATGTTTTCGCCGTTTGAAAACACAGGTCATTTAGAGGGGAGAATCTTTGCACTTAGACATTAGTTTTTAATTCAATATCTAATAAACCGTTGCTTATAATATTCTGCAGTAAATGGTCTCTTTATTTCTAGATTTTTTAGTATTTCTTAAGCATTTTTTATACTCTTTACAAAATTTTTATTTTTTTGCGAACTCGAACTGAACACGCCAAAAAAGTTCGAAGTTCGCGAATTTGCGAAAGGCCAAAGTTCGAATCGAACTCATCAAACTGAACAGCTCATCCCTATTCAGAAAGCAGGCAGTTCGCCAAATTTTCAACCTATGTATCCTCCCTACATGTCTTTGTTACTCCTCAAGCACGTCCTGTCCAGACAACTCCGGTCGGCGGGCGATCTCCTCCTGTCATCTGTCTACACGCGCATGGCCAACTCTCGCCTCCAAGACTTCTCAAGGGCAGCTCCAGTCCTCTGGAATGACTTGCCTCGCCCTATCAAACTCTCCCCTTATCTTCAAGCCTTCAAGAAATCCCTCAAAACCCATTTCTTCAGATTAGCGTACCGCATCACTGATGCAACTCATCTCTCTGCTCGCCTGCTCACACAGGATTAAAGCCACTTCTATGGCCCCACTATTTCCAAACTACTGGCACTAATTATCCTACTATCTAGTAAAATTCCCCTTGTCTTCCTCAATCCCAATCCCTCTAGACTGTAAACTCCTATGAGCAGGGCCCTCTACACCTCTTGTTTCCATCATACGCCTATTTATCTGTATCTCGCTCCCTTTGGTTATTGTAAAGCGCTACAGTAACTGTTGGCGCTATATAAATGATGACAATAATAATAATAACACCAACAGCAGAGAAATGTCAGTGAAATTCCCTGATGTTCGGTGTTTTCATTCCGCAGGTTTAATCAGACAAATCCCACGGGTTTCAATGTAAAAAATATACCCGTTTTTATTCAATATCTATTAAACCTTTTATTTTTTGAATATGCCGCAAAAAATAGTTTTATTAATTTTTTAAGGGTTTTTTAGGCATTTTTCGGGAATTTTTCTGCAAAATTTTATAATTTAAATAGTGTTTGTTTTTCTGTAACAAACCTTCTTATTATTATTCATAGGACCTTATATGTTAATTCCAGACATTTTCGTCCTGTAGTTTTTTGCAAACAGTGTTTAATATTTGAAACTTTCAATCGTTTTGCTGGTTTTTTTTAACCCGTTCGTTCACTTGTCAGCTTTTTCCGGCAGTTGATCGGTGCTGGGTCGTCTGATTTTTTTGGATGCGTTCATTTTTTTTTGGCAGTTTTTCTGTTCGATGCAGCGGTTTTGTAGCGGATTTTCAGAAACATTCAACAGATAATCCCAGCGCTTCGGGGACCCTGCAGTGAATGCTGCATTCGCCGCAGGGTCAAGGAATTTGATTCCCCGAAGTGCGGGTAATGAGAGAGCACCGAAATGTTCGTGACATTTTGGTGCTCTCTGAATAACCCCTTTAGAGTACTCAAACTGCATTAGTTAGGAGAAGGCAGGGTGTGAAGAAAAGTAAAGCTGTGTTTAAAAGTCTGATTTGAAGTGCATTGCTACAGGCCGTGACACTCGTAGCTGCCCTACAGTTAGAATCCGGCTAGTGGAAAGCCTAACTCCAAAGTCACAAATGCAGCAGAATAATAAAAAAAATACAACCAAGTAATGTGAAGAGAAAAGTGTTTATTCCCCCAGTAACCAAAACAAACAGGGTTATCCAAAGAGATTCGAATTGCTTGAGAAAGGTAACCGAACGCTGAAAATCAGGGTTCGGTTACCTTTCCTGGCCATTCGGCTATCCAGAGAGCAGGCAATTCGCCAAATCCTGTCGAATTGCCTGCACATACGGTGCCTGTTCGGTGCCTGTTCGAGGGCAGTGAAATCCCCATCAAAAAGCACTGCTTCGGCTATTCAGAGAACACAAACCAGCAGTGAAAGGTTCCCCTAATGTCCTGCCATTCGGTGGTTTAATTCGGCAAATTTATTCAGGAGAATCCCATAGACTTCAATGTTAAAAATATTCCCGTTTTAATTTAATATCTAATAAACCGTTCATTATAAAATTCTGCAGCAAAAAGTCTCTTTATTTATAGATTTTTTAGGATACTTTAAGCATTTTTCTGAATTTTTTAAAAAAACATTAAAAGTCCGATTTTTTTTTTTTTTTTTTTTCAGTTTGCTTATTTTTTTTGTAACAGCCCTCTTTATTATCATTCCCTGGATCTCCTGTGAAAATTTCAGACATTTTCGCTCAGTAGTTTCTTTGCAAACAGCGTTTCTTTTTCCCAGATTCATACAAATGGTTTTTCTAATTTATTCACTGCCTCCTCTACGTCACAGCTGCTTCGGCTCTGTGTGATTCGGCTCCTTTTCGGCTCCTGTTCGGCTCCTCTTCGAAGGTTAATCCAGATGTTTTTGCTTGTTTTCAGCGTGCATTCGGTTAGTTTTCGTCAGGTGTTCGGCAGCTTTTCCCTGCAATTCGGGGACCCTGTGGTGTTTGCTGAATACACCGCAAGGTCACCGAAATGCAATCGGCAAAAGGAACCGAATTGAAGAGAACGAAAAGTCACCGAACGTGCGGTGACTTTTCGAATCTCTTTGGATAACCCTGAAAGTTTGAACAACAAGGTGTTTGTCAAGTTTGAAACACATCGTCATTTTTTTATTTTAATTTTCTGCAACAGTATGTAACGTGGAGATCAGATCCTGGGGAGCACTTAGCAGCCAGATCCTGGGGAGCGCCGAGCAGCCAGATCCTGAGTGCTCTGAGCATCCACATTATTGGTAGCACATCATTGGGAGCACTGAGCAGCCAGATCCTAGGGAGCACCGAGCACCAAGATCCTGGGTGCGACAAGCAGCCAGATCCAGGGTGTGCCGAGCAGCCACATCATTGGGAGCACTGAGCAGTCAGATCCTGGGCGTGCCGAGTAGTGATGGGCCGAACACCCCCGTGTTCGGTTCGCATTCGAACACGAACATTTTAAAAAGTTCGAATTCGAACGCGAACACGATTTGAACTCAATGCAAGTAAATGGGACTCGAACGTTCGAATTTTAGAGGGCGTATATGCAAGATATTTGCCATAAAAGGTGTATGGGGGTCCGGGTAGTGCCCTGGGGGACAAGAAACAAGGAAAAAAAAGTTAAAAAACCCTCGTTTTTAAAGGAACAGTGATTATGTCCATGACATAAAGGTTAGGAATAAAAACGAAAAATTCCTTCAAATATCGTGCCTAGGAGGTCCCCATAACCTGCCCGTGAAGTAGCGGATTTGTAGGATGTATAGAAACATTTAAAAAGAAAAAAATGACATTTCAAATGACGGTAAAGGGTTTTCCTTTAATCTATTCATAAACAACTGCTTGGGGCGGCAGCCTGTATGAAAAGAGGAGACGTTTTAGGACACGCAGAACAAGTGTAGCGCTGTGCTAAAAATCTTGCTGTGGCAGTACCTATTTTTGCCCACAAGATGGAGACTATCGCGATCAGAGATACTGGACATTGGGACTACGATGCCCGGCATGCTTTGCAAGAAGACAGGAAGTGGGTGGGGACTGGACACTTACATCCTCTGCCTCGTGGAGAAGGTTCCAGAGCGCGCCAGGGAAGGGAAGAGAGGAGACGCATTGTATGAGATCGCGAGAGGGCCTATGCTAGAGACCCAGAGAGAGCCCAGAGAGACCAAGAGAGACCTGTTGCTGCAGAGAGGATCACCCCAGCTGAGGAGAAGAAAACCCGCCGGAATCCAGGCATTGCTGCAGACCGGAGGAATCGAACGGAGAGCAGGCGGTGAGCTGGATAAGCTGTATGGAGTCAGACAACGGATCGGGCCGCTAGTATCCCCAGTCAAAATCGGGTGGAGAGACGTCCTGGGTCAGCGGAGCCTAAAGCAGTCATCGGATGGGTGAGAGGCCTCCAAGGCTGTTGTATGATTAAAGGACGCTCTGCTGTTTCTCTTTAAAGTTTACAGGGCCCCAACTGACTAGTCGAAGACCTTCCCTTAATAAATTCACTGGCCAGTTGAACAGTACCCGGGTACCACACACACACACACACACACGGATACGCTTCTCACATTCTGGAACTCAACTTGTACAGGACTCATTTCCTTTTACGAATTGGAACGGGGGTTAAAGACAAAGATACGTTCCGTATACATTTTTCTCTTTTATTTCCGCTACGCGTTTGCCGTAATACGAAAGGGATTGTATGTTTGGGGTTTTCGCTACGGGTCCCTTTTTCTGAACTATCGGGAAATTGCATTCTTTTATGTTCGGTCGCGAATATTTTATTTCCGAAATACGAAGCCTCGTGTTTCGTTTCTTTTCCGCTGCGCGTTTTACCGGAATACGAAAATATTGTAATAACTCTTGTGAATACCGTGTTTCAACATCTGCTCAAGATTTTAGTAAACTATTTAAATGATAAAAACCCACAACTGTGTTGGAGTATATTTATTCCCTAGTGCGGGGAGACTGACCCGTGGTTCATTTTCAGCGGCTCCTCCGGGAGTGAGCGCTACACGTGGGGGCTCGTTTCCGGGATTCAGTCTCTGGAAAAACCGCATATAAAGGGTTAAATATGGATCCAGACACTGTTGCCGAGTGGTGTGGGGAGCACAGTAGCCAGTCGGAATGTTGTATAGTCATGGATATTCCAGCAGACACTTGGGCTGAAGATCAGATTCGCCAGGCCGTGGCCACGCTAGCACCAGATCATCGGGGGTTAATTCTGGACATTAAAAAAAACCCAGATACCTCTCACATGTATGTTCTTCTCGAATGGAGAAAGGGTGTTCCGCCATGTTTTCAGGGCACGAGCGTGAAACTGGCCGAAGAGGTGGAAGTCCAACTAATTAAGCCAAGTACGCCACGTGGTGAATCCGCAAGTGTCCCTGCGTCTAGTCAGTTGGCCATGATAGGGCCTGAATTTATCGTGGCTATTGGAGATCTGCTGGCTAAATGTCAGAAAACAAGCCCTCCTCACACTAACTTCGGTTATCGACGGTTAAGAAATTTCACAGGAAACGTACCAACTCCGGCGGGAGAAGAAACCTTTGAAGAATGGGTGGAACAGGCGATGCAGGCTCTGGATGAGTGGGATGTCCCTGAGGCCCAGAAAAAGCAAAGGATTACCGAGAGCTTAAAGGGACCTGCGTCAGAAGCGGTGAGAAACCTGAAACTGAGCAGAAAAGATTGTACTGCTTTAGATTACTTAAACGTTCTTGAAGAAGTTTTTGGACAAACTGGAAAGGCGGCCGAACTGGTATATCAGTACGAACACACCTATCAGAAAAGAGGTGAGAGAATGACCGAGTACATGAGGCGCCTGGATAAGATTCTACACCAGATACTCCTGAAGAAAGGGGCCGAACCGGCCGAAGTAGATAAGATCCGAATAAAACAGATCCTGAGGGGCTCTCAATCCAGTGATGATGCAGCTGAGAAGCAGAGCAGGTAGTCAAGAGTTAAAGTACCTGGAACTGATTCGAGTTGTGCGAGAGGAAGAGGCTTTACTAGAAGAGAAATCTTTCAGGCGGGGGGAAAGGGCGTATGCACAACCTGTGAGACATAGCGGCGGCCTGCAGCCTGAAAGCGACTCTCTAGATACCTATGGGTCGGATGAGGACGAACAAGAACACCTAGTTGGTTTTAAATCTACAGAGAGGGCTGCTAAAGAATCAAACCTCCCTGAACGGGGTGAATTGTCCAAAACCGTCAAGGAAGTTCAGGAAGCTCAAGTTGAATTGCAACAAGCGCACGCGGAACTGTGTCGGGTATTGATGAAGGTGACAGAAATGCAGGCAGAAATGCAGAAATTCCTCACAGGTATGCAGACGACGGAAGTTGCTGTGGCGTCTGGTCCAAATCTTTTAACTAAATCTCAACAAGCAACTACGTCTCCGCTCTCTAAGAAGAGATGTTTCGGGTGTGGAGAGATGGGCCATTTTCGCGCACAGTGCAAAGGCCGGAAGCCTGAGAAGGATAGAGTCAAGGGACTGTTGGAAGCCCTGGAAGGACTGTTATCTACCTCACCGGCGGGAAACGCCAGAGGGCACCAGTAAAGGAGCAACCTGAGTGCCCGAGGGTTGAGCCCCGCTCCAGAAACCAAGTAAAGACTAAGAGGGCGAGGAGGCCCAAAGCCGAGCCAACTGTAGAGCCTGCCAGGACTGAGAGAGTCACTCCCTTAGCGTCCGGGTCTACGTCATGGGGAAGCAATGCACACCCAAAACCTGCACGGGCCAAGAAAAAGGCCAGGGTACAGCAAACTGGGTCTAAGCGTCTGGATACCGCCACCAAATTTCCTTACCAACTGATAGGTCCTTCTCCTATCGTGCCAATCCAAGTGGAAGGAGTCTACACCAAAGCCCTGTTAGATTCAGGGGCTCAAGTGACATTGATTTACAGAGACTTCTACGAGAAACACTTAAAGCACATCCCTTTGCAAGAATTGAAGGATTTGGAAATATGGGGTATCGGCACTGAGAAACTTCCTTATGACGGGTACCTGCAAGTAAAGTTGGAGATCGGATCTGAAGTCATCGGGCAGTCTGGGGGTTGTGATGCATTGGCCATTGTGTGTCCTCGACCCTCGGGTGCGAACAGAAGCTCCCTGATAGTGGGGACGAATACTGACCTAGTGCGGCGTCTCCTGACACCTATCGTGTTGGAAGAAGGTTCAACTCAAGGAGTACACCCAATGTTACGTCCGGTCTATCAGAGGATGGTCGAAGAACGAAAGGCACCTGCCGAAGTGGGAAGACTGTGGAGACTGGGTGGAACGGAGAAGGTTCTGCAAGCAGGAGAAGTAGCGAGTTTCCGGGCTTCAGTCAAGTTGAACGGATCGCACCCCGGTCCCTATGTGGTGCTGGGAACCGATTTTGATCATGGGAGTGAAACCGGAGTCGAAGTAATTCCTGAAATAATCTCCACCAAGGCTCTGAAGAGAACACGAGGAAGAGTCTCGGTCAGTGTGTGCAATGTGACGGATTCTCCAGTGGTTCTTAAAGCACGAATGCCTATCGGGCAAGTAGAGTCTGCTACACCCCTCTCTACCGACTCAGGAGGGAGAGAAGGTAAAGAGATTCCAGATGAAAGATTCTACCCCAAGGACGCTCCCATTTCACCTGAGTGGAAGAAACGTCTTCAGTCTCAAGTCTTAAAGTGGAAGGAATTGTTCTCGAAAGACGAGTTCGGGTGGCGGGGGGGCGTGGCCGGCCGTGCAGGGAAGAGGAAGCATAACGCTGGAGCTCCGTCTGCGGTCTCTGCAAAAGAGGGTTTTTCTAGGAGACCCTTTCAGCGGATTACACTCTACGGGGTCCCTGAGCGGCTGGCCATAAGGGTGCATTCTCCGGAGCCTTTATTGCCTCCCCTCCGGAGCTGAGACACGAGTTGGACTGCCGGGTCCTTGGCTGAGGACCTCTGTCGGCGGCCATCTTGGGGCCTGTTCCCCGGATTACTACGTTGCCTCCCGGATTTGTGTGCGGATCTTTGCCGGGCAGATGCCTGCTGTCAGCCGGGGTGATGGAGGGCCCCCATCCCCTGGATGCTACGCTGGTTGTAGTGCTGGAGCCGGGAGCTGCGATGAGGAATTTGTGACGGCCCGTACCCCCTCCCCCCTTGATGTGAAAATGGCCGCGATCGCAGGCCTAGATGCCTGCTTGCAATTGCTGGGGGAGGATGACTCGGGCCCGCTTACCCGGGGAACGTGGCGCCTGATGATGGCCGCGTTGAGGAGCTGCAGGGAAGAGCAGGAGGCCCTCGGTGGTGATCCGGTGGCTGTTATACTCACAGATGACGTGGCAGACCGGGCTAAGGAGGTGGACGAGGAGGTTGTCTACGCTGAGCCGGGAGATGTGGAAGACGACTGGGAGCAGGCTCCTCTCACGCGGTGCGCGGAGTCCGTTCCAGCTGCTGGAGAGGCGCTGATCATCCGGAGTAGAGAAGCGGAGGTAGCAGCTGAGCGGGATAGCGGTTACCTCGAGATGCCCGAGGCAGTGGTGCCCCCCGCGGCTGGCGCACTGTACCCCACGGTGGCGCTGATGGGATCACGACCACGAGGGGCGGCCTATACCGCGGCTGATACTGCTCGAAGAGCCCTGGATGCCGTGGTTGTGCTTGGGGAAGCTGCACCCACAAGTTTCTGGATGGATACTGGCTGAGGCGTCTTTGATAACAGGCCTGTTTGGCATCCCAGTGCCCCCACTCTCCCATGATGTTTAATCTCTGTGCCCCCCCTTTGCCCTTTTTCCTGACCCTTGTCAGAAGTGCCTTTTTTGTTCCCTTTTGAGACTTGCCCCCTTGTTTATGTGACACTTCTTTTTGAGGACTCTGCTCGTTTGACAAAAAAAAAATAATTTCTGAGGACTTTCACATTTTACTGAGCAATACACTACCCCTTATCTTTGCACGTATAGATGCTTTCTTGAGACCCCCCCCTCCCTATTGATTCATGCGTTTACTATATGTGCTTGCCTTTTGGCCCTGCGAGGCCAACCTTGCAGGTCGTTATGTGACCATTATTTTTCAAAATAAAAATCTTAAATATAAAAAAAAAAAGAAAGACGAGTTCGATGTGGGCCTAGCTAAGAGTACTGAACACCGTATTCGATTACAAGAAGACAAGCCGTTTCGTGAAAGATCAAGGCGAGTTCCGCTAGGAGACTTAGATGATCTGCGAGAGCAGCTGAACGAATTACAAAGAACCAAGGTGATTCAGGAGTCCAGGAGTCCATATGCATCTCCCATAGTGTTGGTCCGGAAGAAAAATGGTTCTGTCCGCTTATGCATAGACTACCGCACATTGAACCGGAGGACCATCCCCGATCAATATGCCACTCCTCGGATTGAAGATGCCCTACAGTGTTTGTCTGGAGCAAAGTGGTTTAGTGTACTAGACCTGCGAAGTGGGTATCACCAGATACCAATGCATCCTGAAGACAAGGAGAAAACTGCGTTCATCTGTCCACTGGGGTTCTTTGAATTCAACAGAATGCCTCAAGGCCTTACGGGGGCTCCAGCCACGTTCCAACGGTTGATGGAGAAGACAGTCGGGGATATGAATCTAATCGAAGTATTAGTGTACCTGGATGACATAATTGTGTTTGGGAAGACTCTGGAAGAACATGAGCAACGTCTGGAGAAGGTCTTGAAGAGGCTCCATGAAGAGGGGCTGAAACTGTCTCTGGAGAAATGCCAATTCTGTCTGCCGTCTGTTACGTATCATGGACATGTGGTCTCAGCAGAAGGTGTTTCGACAGACCCTCGGAAGTTGGAGGCCATAGCTTCTTGGCCTAGACCCCGAAACGTCACTGAACTTAGATCTTTCCTGGGATTCTGTTCATACTATCGAAGATTTGTGGGAGGATTTGCGAAAATAGCTCAACCACTGAACAAACTCCTGCAGAAGGAAACCACAGAAGAAGGCTGCAAGGTCTCTGACAAAAACCCGTCAGCTCCGGGGCCAAGGAAAGCTCGAGAGTCTATACAAGGTGAATGGACCAGTCAATGTGAAGGAGCTTTCGTAAAGTTGAAATAGAGTCTAACCCGAGCTCCTGTTTTGGCCTATGCGGACCCTCACAAGCCGTATGAACTACATGTGGATGCCAGCCGAGAAGGTCTGGGAGGAGTCCTATATCAGGAGTATGATGGATTGCTGAGGCCTGTGGCGTACGTGAGCCGGAGCCTTACGCCTTCTGAGAAGAACTATCCTACTCACAAGCTGGAGTTCCTAGCCTTGAAGTGGGCAGTGGTGGACAAGTTGAAAGACAATCTGTACGGAGCTGAGTTCGTGATCAAGACAGAAAATAATCCTCTCACCTATATCCTTACTACTGCAAAACTGGACGCAACGGGACATCGGTGGTTGGCCGCTCTGTCAGGGTTTCGGTTCAGCCTGAAGTATCGCCCTGGGGTGAATAATCGAGATGCTGATGCGTTATCGAGAAGACCCTATACTACAGAATGGACTCAGTTGACTCCAGACGGGGTGCAAGCTTTGTGTCAAGGAACCGAGCGCCGGGTCAAAGGAGGGATTGAAGCAGAGGCCATAGGAGTTATGGCTGCGGCTGTTCCTGAGTTCTACTGTAATCCTACGCAGTTAAGGGATGAAAGTTTACCTACCTTTTCGAGACAGGACCTGAAAGCGGATCAGGCCAGAGACCCCTTAATTGCCTTGACCCTAAAGTCCCTGACTGCAAACCAGCGAGAGATTTTGTTAACCAACTCCCCGAGTGGAGCCAGGTTGGTCTACAAAGAATGGGAGCGGTTAAAGATGCTGGATGGGGTGGTCTACCGAAGGGGCCCCTCCAACAACGCGGAAGAGATTCAACAGTTATTCCTCCCCACTAAACATAGGGAGAGTGTGCTGCGATCACTACATGATGAGCATGGACATTTGGGTGCAGAGAGAACTTTTAAGCTGGTGCGAGATAGGTTTTATTGGCCTTGCATGAGGGCTGAAGTGGAAAGTTATTGTCATTCCTGTCTGAGGTGTATTCAGAGAAAGACTCTACCGACCCGAACTGCTCCAATGAGCCATCTGCAGAGTCAGGGACCCATGGATTTGGTGTGCATTGACTTCTTGTGCTTAGAGCCGGATGCTAGTGGGCAAGGGAACATTTTAATAGTGACTGATCATTTCACTCGTTACGCCCAAGCATTTTCCACGAAAGATCAACGCGCTCCAACAGTAGCCAAAGTGTTGATGGAAAAATTCTTTGTTCATTACGGACTGCCAAGAAGGATACACTCTGATCAGGGTAGAGACTTTGAAAGCAAACTGGTGGGGCAATTGTTGGAGTTGTTGGGAATCCAGAAGACCCGAACTACACCATATCACCCTCAAGGTGATGCCCAGCCTGAAAGGTTTAATCGCACACTGCTAAACATGTTGGGGACCTTGTCGAACGTGGAGAAGCAGAGTTGGAGTCGACACATAGCTACTCTGGTGCATGCATATAACAGTACGGAGAGTGATGCAACTGGATACTCGCCGTACCGTCTTATGTTTGGAAGAGAGGCTCGACTGCCGGTTGATTTGGCATTTGGGTTGTCTCTAGACCAGACGTCAGTAGCTTCCCATAGAAACTACGTGGATAGACTTCGAAAGAATTTGGCTTCTGCATTTGAACAGGCCCGGTTGACCTCGGGAAACTGGGAGCAAAGAAACAAAAGGAACTATGACCTGAAAGTTCGAATACAAGATCTACAACCCGGTGATAGGGTTCTATTGAAGAACTTGGGTGCTGCTGCGAGACACAAGTTGGCGGATAGGTGGAGTTCCCAGGTTTACATTGTTTGCAAACAGTTACCAGGTCTACCAGTGTATCAGATTCGCCCGGATGGAAAGGCTGGGCCTCTCAAGAACTGGCACCGGAATCATTTGTTACCTTTGAGAGAGGCTGTGAGAATGCCAGTTGGGGACGAACCGCCTCTGCCAAATCCGCCTGTTCCATGTTTGCCTCCTGTTACTCGGTCTCAACAGACCCGGGCTGTCGAAGAGAGCGAAAGGGACAGTGAAGAAGAAAGTTTCTGTCTGGACTGGATACGTTCACCGGAGCCTGAAGAGATTACCTCAGTTCCTGAACGATGGGAGAGTAATTTGAGGCCTGAAGCTCCTGAATTCTTGTTGGAAGTCCCTGAGACTGTTGATATCCCTGAGCCTCTTGAATTTCAGTTGGAAGTCCCTGAGGATGTGGGGATCTCGGTAGTTCCGGAAGCTTACTCAGGTGATTATAGTTCTATGCCTTCGCTGGAAGGATCATACTCTGAAGAAACGTCTGCTCCAGTAATAGAGAGAAGGACTGAGCCAACGTCTATAGTACTTCCACCTGAAGAGGAACTGATTGAGCCAGAACCAAAACGCTCTGTTCGACCGCCCCAACGACTCACTTACGACTCACCAGGACATAGCACTGAAGAGGCCATCACCACGGTGCGGAGGTTGCCCGAAGTGTCTGCTATGCTAGCTGAGGTGGCCCAAAATATGAGTCAACTTGAGGAAGTGTTCTTAACCCACTGTATGTATGCTGCTGAACCTGTACATGTTATGTAAATTGTATCCAAATATTGTGGAACGTAATGTAACTGTTGTACCTCCTTGGAGAGACCCAAGAGTTCTAGGAGGGGGAGAGTGTAGCGCTGTGCTAAAAATCTTGCTGTGGCAGTACCTATTTTTGGCCACAAGATGGAGACTATCGCGATCAGAGATACTGGACATTGGGACTACGATGCCCGGCATGCTTTGCAAGAAGACAGGAAGTGGGTGGGGACTGGACACTTACATCCTCTGCCTCGTGGAGAAGGTTCCAGAGCGCGCCAGGGAAGGGAAGAGAGGAGACGCATTGTATGAGATCGCGAGAGGGCCTATGCCAGAGACCCAGAGAGAGCCCAGAGAGACCAAGAGAGACCTGTTGCTGCAGAGAGGATCACCCCAGCTGAGGAGAAGAAGACCCGCCGGAATCCAGGCATTGCTGCAGACCGGAGGAATCGAATGGAGAGCAGGCGGTGAGCTGGATAAGCTGTATGGAGTCAGACAACGGATCGGGCCGCTAGTATCCCCAGTCAAAATCGGGTGGAGAGACGTCCTGGGTCAGCGGAGCCTAAAGCAGTCATCGGATGGGTGAGAGGCCTCCAAGGCTGTTGTATGATTAAAGGACGCTCTGCTGTTTCTCTTTAAAGTTTACAGGGCCCCAACTGACTAGTCGAAGACCTTCCCTTAATAAATTCACTGGCCAGTTGAACAGTACCCGGGTACCACACACACACACACACACACGGATACGCTTCTCACATTCTGGAACTTAACTTGTACAGGACTCATTTCCTTTTACGAATTGGAACGGGGGTTAAAGACAAAGATACGTTCCGTATACATTTTTCTCTTTTATTTCCGCTACGCGTTTGCCGTAATACGAAAGGGATTGTATGTTTGGGGTTTTCGCTACGGGTCCCTTTTTCTGAACTATCGGGAAATTGCATTCTTTTATGTTCGGTCGCGAATATTTTATTTCCGAAATACGAAGCCTCGTGTTTCGTTTCTTTTCCGCTGCGCGTTTTACCGGAATACGAAAATATTGTAATAACTCTTGTGAATACCGTGTTTCAACATCTGCTCAAGATTTTAGTAAACTATTTAAATGATAAAAACTCACAACTGTGTTGGAGTATATTTATTCCCTAGTGCGGGGAGACTGACCCGTGGTTCATTTTCAGCGGCTCCTCCGGGAGTGAGCGCTACACAAGTTTAGTGATTTTTTGCCTAAATTATGGTAAAACTTATGCAGGCTTTGGATGAAAGTAACAACAGGTGCATTAAAATTGGACCTTTGGTGCCAGCTAGTGCCTTCCCCGTAACCCCTCTGAGGTATTGTGGAAGAGTGCAGGGGTGGACCCTGCTGTCAAATATTTAAATGATATGAATCTGGTACACGAGTCAGTGCACCCAAATATTGGGCCTTTAGTGCCAGCTAGTGCCTTCACAAAGTAACCCCTCTGAGGTATTGTGGAAGAGTGCAGTGGTGGAGGTTTTGAGAAAGCAGAAGAGATCCCCGATCTATTCAGTTACATCAGCATCAGGGGAGTGATAGGTGCTGATCCAGGACTGATTCATTTTTATAAATGTCAGCTGGTCTACAGAGTCGGTGGACAGACGCACTCTTTTGTCTGTGACAAAACCTCTAGCGGCACTGAACGCCCTTTCAGAAAGCACGCTGGATGAAGGGCAACCTAGTAGCTGCATAGCATATTGGCTAAGTTCTGGCCAGTGATCCAATCTCAACACCCAGTAAGCCAGTGGATCATCTACTGTAAAGGTATCCAGGTCTGCCCTTGCCCCTAGATAGTCCTGCACCATATGGTGAAGACGCTGGCAATGGGTGCCTACATTTGACGTCCCTGGGCATCATGGACTAAAAAAATTGCAAAAGGCATCAGTCAAGTGGCCCCCTTCACCGCTCTTCCTCTGATATACCGCAGCCTCAGAAGCACCTGTGTCATCACTTGTGTCATCACTGTGCCAAGACACAGATTCAAATTTCCAGAAATCTGCTATAACTCAGTGATACACCCTGATAGCTGGCAGTGCCAAGACACAGATTCAAATTCCCAGAACTCTGGTATAACTCAGTGATACACCCTGATATGCAACAATCTCCGCTCCTCTCTGATTCACTCCTGCAACACACGCTGGGGCTGCAGGGAAGCCTTATATAGTGTGCTGCGGGACTTAGCTCTGTGAGCCCATGATTGGGCAAAATTTGCCCAATCAGGACTCTGAGCCCTGATTGGCATAGTCTTGCACCTGTCTTGAACCTAAACTGTGGTCAGGTGCAAAGCTGTAGCCAATTATAAGCTTCAGGCCAGTGCAAAGTGCATTGTGGTCCATTGTGGTGTATTGTGGGCAAAAACGCGGCAAATACGTAGAAATGTTCGCTGTTCGACGAACGGTCGAACGGCCAATGTTCAATGCAAACTCATGTTCGCATCAAACTGCCAGCCCATCCCTAGTGCCGAGCAGTCACATCATTGGGAGCAACGAGCAGCCAGATCCTGGGGAGCACCAAGCAGCCACATCATTGAGAGTGCTGAGCAGCCAGATCCTGGGTGCAGAGAGCAGCAAGATCCTCGGTGCACTGAGCAGCCAGATCCTGGGTGCACCGAACAGCCAATCATTGGGTGCACTGAGCAGCTGCATCGTTGGAAGCACTGAGTAGCCACATTATTGGGAGCACTGAGCAGCCACATCATTGTGAGCACTTAGCAGCCAGATCCTCTACAACAGTGGTTCCCAAACATGGTCCTCAAGTACCCCTAACAGGCCAGATTTTAAGGATTGCCTTGGGGAAATGCAGACTGAATCCTGCAATCACTGAGCAGCAAATCATATCACATGTGCTGTGCTTCAGATATCTGGAAAACCTGACCTGTTTTGGGTAATTGAGGACCATGGTTGGGAATCACTCCTCTACAACAATAGACTGCCCTCCGGGCAGGCTTAACACCTAGAGAAAAATAGAAAAAGGAAACAGCGCCAATGCGCAGGGTCAGGTATTGATATTAACCCCTTAAGGACCCCTGACGTACCCTGTACGTCCTGTCCTCGGGTCTCCCTTAGACCCGCAGACGTACAGGGTACGTCAGCGGCGCCTAATCCCCCTCCCGCCCGATACTCACCTCCCTCGCCAGATCCAAAGGCGATCTGGCAGGGAGGAAGCCTGCCCATGTGATTTACATGGGCAGGCGAGGCTGATGACGTCGCCACGCTGCGTGGTGACGTCATCAGCAGGCATCCCCATTCATTTCAATGGAGGGGAGGGGGGGGCTCCTTCGGAGCCCTCTATCTCCCCAACCATTGAAGCTAGGGAGATGCCGTTTGCACCGCTGGAGAGGGGAGAGCCTCCCCTTTCCAGCGGTGTATGGCATTAACCGTTTCGCCGCCGGATCACGTTGCAGCGCCAATTGGCGCCAAAACGCGATTCAAACCTGGAGGGGGCTGACATCTTGGATGTCAGCCAAGCCTCCAGGTCCCCCCCCACCCACTGACAACCTCACCATATGTGTGAGGATGTCAGTGGGCCAGTTAACCCTCTAGCTGCCATGTAGAGATAAGGGGATCCTAAGGATCCCTTTATCTCCCGATCCATGGCAGCTATATGGTCATATTTGCCATCATTTGAAAGGCCTGATTATGGCCTTTCAAATGATACCAAACATGACCAGGTTTGGTTTTAAATTTTTTTTTAAAAAAATTAAATTAAAAAAAATAATAAAAAAATTAAATAAAATAAAAAAATGTTTTTTTTTTAAAAGTTTTTTTTGTCTTGGGGGGGTTTAATTAAATAGGACCTAGGCTGTCATCTAAAAAGAATTAGCACAAAATGGTCAGAATGAGCGCAGCGCACATAGGTGAACTGTCTCAGCAGTGAAGGGGTTAAAAAGCAAACGCATGTAAAAATTGGGTATTTCTAGTCTCGGGACAAAATTTTGAACCTATTTAGCCGGGGTCGTTTTGGGTGGTTGTAGATTTTGGGGATTAAATTACAAAAAAGTGTGTTTTTACCATTTTTTTCCTCATATTTCATATTTTTTTTTATAGTAAATTATTCGATATGATGGAAATAATGGTATTTCTAGAAAGTCCATTTAATGGCGGGAAAAAGGGTGTATAATATGTGTGGGTTGAATAAACGAGTAAGAGGAAAATTTGACCTAAACACTAACAGCGCAGAAACGTAAAAACAGCAGCGGTCACTAAAAGACGGATTTGTGTAAAACCGCCCGGTCACTAAGGGGTTAAATACAATGAACCATCATTTATCAATGGGAGCAAAAGGTGGAATATACACAAAAGGGACAATAAACCTCTCTACACGTGAGTATTACTGAATACAGATTACCCATATACTTATGTATGTGATAAAGTCATATATATAACCTCCAGTGCACATGCGAAACGTATAACGTTACCCTCCTTTGTATGCATGTAGACGGTAGAGTACATGGAAATCGTCCAGAGTCCTCAAAAGTGCATGCAGAGGAAATAAACAAAAAAATACACAATCACGCAATACAGTTTTTAACAGGATAAATATGTGCATAGGTAATAACCCCGTAGATAAAAACTCACTAGGTCCTGAGCCTTTATATAACAACTGATGAAGCATAAATGGAATAGGATGGGTGGGAGCCCTTATGTTTAACGAAATTGACCTATAATACTTAATATCTCTTTCGATACTCATAATAGCTGGATCGTAATAGGGTATTATTTTCCTGTGATTTAACCCTTTCTACAAAGGTATAGTTTATTTTTTACCTACAGTAGATTTGCCCCCATTGACATCTGTTTAAAACTAAAAAAACTGAGTACGCTCACCTATATATTATACAAATCTGTTCTAAAAAAGCCTTTTTCCCCCAAAAAACTCTATGCAGTCAATTCACTAAAAAGGGCATTATTCTCTATCACATGAATTTGTGGAGAGAGGGAAAATGTAGCTCAACTGAAGAACATTTCCACATCAGATGATATGCACTAAAACACACTGTCACTCTCCAACACCCCAAATGTTTCTCCCATGATTCTCTGGCCATCCATTGCAAACAAAGATCTCTGACCATCAACATCTGGGAGGGTCGTAGTTTGACATCCCTGCACTAAAAGATTCGTTTATCAATCCTGTAGCATGTGTAGCGCTGGTTTAAATCCTGCCGCTGTAATTACTTGTTTCTGGCCACCAGGGGGAGACGAACGCAATGTAAACCAATACTGGACACTTTCGGACTACGTTTTCCAGCATGCTTTGGGGCAGGGACAGGAAGTGGGTGGGGAGAACCGGGAGACATCCGAAACCTCGTGGAGAGGAGAGCAGTGCGCGCCAAGGGGTGAAGAGAGCAAGACGCACGTGAGACAAGGAGCGATTGTGACCAGGCCGAAGCGCAGGTGTTGCCTTGCGGAGCTGGAGATCAGCTTAAATCACTTGCCAGAGACCTAGTAATCCATCAGTGAGAAGTTTATACAGATACAGAGCTGCAGAAGGACCCCGAGTTAGGAGACCGCGATGATCTAATGGGAGTGCAGGCGGTAAGCTGAGCATCTTGTGGCAGAAACGGACAAGCAAGACAAGCGGATACGGTGGCACAGAGTCCCAGTCAAGTCGAGCGGAAAGACGTCCTGGGTCGAGCAGAGCACAGAGTATCTGGCGGATGGGTGAGAGGCCTTCCCGGCCACAGTAAAATAATAAAGCACGCTGCAGTTTGTCTAAACCTACAGGGCCCCAACGTGACTAGTCGAAGACACATTGAAATCATTCACTGGCCAGTTGAATCTAGTACCCGGGTACCAACACACGCATACACGTACACCTTCTTGGGACACAACCTGTACGGGACTCACATTTCAGCAACGAAGGGGTTAAAATTCCTTTTTCTTTTCCGCTGCGTGTTTCTCGCATTGCGAACTTCTGTAAATATATATGTGTAGCACTGTGTTAAAATCTTGCTGTGGCAGTACCTATTTTTGGCCACAAGATGGAGACTATCGCGATCAGAGACACTGGACATTGGGACTACAATGCCCGGCATGCTTTGCAAGAAGACAGGAAGTGGGTGGGGACTGGACACTTACATCCTCTGCCTCGTGGAGAACGCGCGAGAGCGCGCCAGGGAACGAGAGAGAGCAGACGCAGTGCCATACTTTGTGAGAGGGCCTAGGGCGGAAAGCAAGTGAGACCTGTCAGTTCGGTTACCGGGTCATTCAGTCCTCAAGAGAAGGAGCCCTCCAAGTTCCAGAGTTGCTGCAGAGGGAACCAACCGAAGACCTCGAGTAAGGAGTCACCGCAAGCGGATCGGGGACAGAGAGCAGGCGGTGAGCTGAGGAAAAGTCGTGGACAAGCTACGGGAAGTCAGACAACGGATCCGGCCGCTAGTATCCCCAGTCAAAATCCAGCGGAGAGACGTCCTGGGTCAGCGGAGCCTAAAGCAACCGGCGGATGGGTGAGAGGCCTCCAAGGCCGTTTATAATACAAAGAGCACGCTGCTGTTTTCTCTTTAAAGTCCACAGGGCCCCAACTTGACTAGTCGAAGACCTTTCTTAAGTAATTTCACTGGCCAGTTGAACAGTACCCGGGTACTTTACACACATACACACCTTTTACATTCCGGGACTTAACCTGTGCAGGACTCATTTTGTTACGAATCGGAACGGGGGTTAAAGATACGTTCCGAATATATTTTTCTCTTTTCCGCTGCGCGTTTGCCGTGATACGAAGTGATTGTATATTCTGGGGTTCCGCTACGTGTCCCTTTTCTGAATATTCGTGCAATTGCATTTTCTTTTATGTTCGGTTACGAATATTTTATTTTCCGAAATACGAAGCCTCGTGTTTCGTTTCTTTTCCGCTACGCGTTTTATCGCAATACGACAGTACTGTAATAATATCTGTGAATACCGTATCTTAAATATCTGCCAAACATTTTAGTAAACTATTTAAATGATAAAAACCCACAACTGTGTTGGAGTATATTTATTCCCTAGTGCGGGGAGACTGACCCGTGGTTCATTTTCAGCGGCTCCTCCGGGAGTGAGCGCTACACGTGGGGGCTCGTTTCCGGGATTCAGTCTCTGGAAAAACCGCATCTAAAGGGTTAAATATGGATCCAGACACTGTTGCCGAATGGTGTGAGGAGCACAGTAGTCAGTTAGAATGTTGTATAGTCATGGATATCCCCGCAGACACTTGGGCCGAAGAGCAGATCCGCCAGGCCGTGGCCACGCTAGCACCAGATCATCGGAGGTTAATACTGGACATTAAGAAAAACCCAGATACTTCTCACACGTATGTTCTTCTCGAGTGGAGAAAGGGTGTTCCACCATGTTTTCAGGGCGCGAGCGTGAAACTGGCCGATGAGGTGGAAGTCCAACTAATTCAGCCAAGTGCGCCACGTGGTGAATCCGCAAGTGTTCCCGCGCCTAGTCCGTTGGCCATGATCGGGCCGGAATTTATCGTGGCTATTGGAGATCTACTGGCTAAATGTCAGAAAACAAGCCCTCCTCACACTAATTTCGGTTATCGACGGTTAAGAAATTTTACAGGAAACGTACCAACTCCGGCGGGAGAAGAAACCTTTGAAGAATGGGTGGAACAGGCGATGCAGGCTCTGGATGAGTGGGATGTCCCTGAGGCCCAGAAAAAGCAAAGGATCACCGAGAGTTTAAAGGGACCTGCGTCAGAAGCGGTGAGAAACCTAAAACTGAGCAGAAAAGATTGTACTGCTTTAGATTACTTAAACGTTCTTGAAGAAGTTTTTGGGCGAACCGAAAAGGCGGCCGAACTGGTATATCAGTACGAACACACCTATCAGAGAAGAGGTGAAAGGATGACCGAGTACATGAGGCGCCTAGATAAGATTCTACACCAGATACTTCTCAAGAAAGGGGCCGAACCGGCCGAAGTAGATAAGATCCGAATAAAACAGATCCTGAGGGGCTCTCAACCCCTAGATCCAGTAATGATGCAGCTGAGAAGCAGAGCAGGTAACCAAGAATTGAAGTACCTGGAACTGATCCGAGTTGTACGAGAAGAAGAGGCTTTACTGGAAGAGAAATCCTTCAGGCGGGGGGAAAGGGCTTATGCACAACCTGTGAGACATAGCGACGGTCTGCAGCCTGAAAGCGACTCCCTAGATACTTATGGATCGGACGAGGACGAACAAGAGCACCTAGTCGTTTTTAAATCTACAGAGAGGGCTGCCAAAGAATCGAACCCCTCTGAACGTGGTGAATTGTCCAAGACCGTCAAGAAGGTACAGGAAGCTCAAGCTGAATTGCAACAAGCGCACGCGGAATTGTGTCGAGTATTGATGAAGGTGACCGAAATGCAGGCAGAAATGCAGAAATTTCTCACAGACATGCAGACAACGGGAGCCGCTGTGCCGTCTGGTCCAAGTCCTTTAACAAAATCCCAACAAGCAACTACGTCTCCGCTCTCTAAGAAGAGATGTTTTGGTTGTGGAGAAATGGGCCATTTCCGCGCACAGTGCAAAGGCCAAAAGTCTGAGAAGGATAGAGTCGAGGGACTGTTGAAAGCCATAGAAGGACTGTTATCTACCTCACCGGCGGGAAACGCCAGAGGGCACAAGTGAAGGAGCAACCTAAGTGCCCGAAGGTTGAACCCCGCTCCAGAAACCAAGTCAAGACTAAGAGGGCGGGAAGGCCAAAAGCCGAGCCAACTGCTGAGCCTGCCAGGACTGAAAGAGTCACTCCCTTAGCATCCGGGTCTACGTCATGGGGAAGCAATGCACACCCAAAACCTACACGGGCCAAGAAAAGGGCCAGGGTACAGCAAACTGGGTCTAAGTGTCCGGATGCTGCCACCAAGTTTCCTGACCAACTGATAGGTCCTTCTCCTATTGTGCCAATCCAAGTGGAAGGAGTCTACACCAAAGCCCTGTTAGATTCAAAGGCTCAAGTGACATTGATCTACAGAGACTTCTATGAGAAACACTTAAAGCACATTCCTTTGCAAGAATTGAAGGATTTGGAAATATGGGGTATCGGCACTGAGAAACTCCCTTATGACGGGTACCTGCAAGTGAAGTTGGAGATCGGATCTGAAGTCATCGGGCAGTCTGGGGGTTGTGATGCATTGGCTATTGTGTGTCCTCGACCCTCGGGTGCGAACAGAAGTTCCCTGATAGTGGGGACGAATACTGACCTAGTGCGGCGTCTCCTGACGCCTATCGTGTTGGAAGAAGGTTCAACTCAAGGAGTGTCCGGTCTATCAGAGGATGGTCGAAGAACGAAAGGCACCTGCCGAGGTGGGAAGACTGTGGAGACTGGGTGGAACAGAGAAGGTTCTGCAAGCAGGAGAAGTAGCGAGCTTCCGGGCTTCAGTCAAGTTGAACGGATCGCAACCCGGTCCCTATGTGGTGCTGGGGACCGATTTTAATCATGGGAGTGAAACCGGAGTCGAAGTAATTCCTGAAATAATCTCCACCAAAGCCCTGAAGAGAACACGAGGAAGAGTCTCGGTCAGTGTGTGCAATGTGACAGATTCTCCAGTAGTCCTTAAAGCACGAATGCCTATCGGGCAAGTAGAGTCTGCTACACCCTCTCTACTGATTTAGGAGGGGGAGTGGATAAAGAGATTCCAGATGAAAGATTCTACCCCAAAGACGCTCCCATTTCACCTGAGTGGAAGAAACGTCTTCAGTCTCAAGTCCTAAAGTGGAAGGAATTGTTCTCGAAAGATGAGTTCGATGTGGGCCTAGCTAAGAGTACTGAGCACCGCATTCGGTTACAGAAGACAAGCCGTTTCGTGAAAGATCAAGGCGAGTTCCGCTGGGAGACTTGGATGATCTGCGAGAGCAACTGAATGAATTGCAAAGAACTAAGGTGATTCAAGAGTCCAGGAGTCCATATGCATCTCCCATCGTGTTGGTCCGGAAGAAAAATGGTTCTGTCCGCCTATGTATAGACTACCGCACATTGAACCGGAGAACCATCCCCGATCAATATGCCACTCCTCGGATAGAAGATGCCCTACAGTGTTTGTCTGGAGCAAAGTGGTTTAGTGTACTGGACCTGCGAAGCGGATATCACCAGATACCCATGCATCCTGAAGATAAGGAGAAAACTGCGTTCATCTGTCCACTGGGGTTCTTTGAATTCAACAGAATGCCTCAAGGCCTTACGGGGGCTCCAGCTACGTTCCAACGGTTGATGGAGAAGACAGTCGGGGATATGAATTTAATTGAAGTATTAGTGTACCTGGATGACATAATTGTGTTTGGGAGGACTCTGGAAGAACATGAACAACGTCTGGAGAAGGAAATTATAAACAAGAAATGACTTAGCTTAAAATTAGTCAGCATGGGGTTGAACCTTCTTATTCGGAAATCTGATCATATACTATCATCATCCTATATGAAAAGAAATATAGATTGCGTAGCACAGTATAACAGTTTGAAACACACTTAGTGGTGTAGATGGTCGCACTCACAAAGGTGGAGCCCCCAATGGCTCGTGTCAATTCGCCTTTAGGTCTCTTATCGGAGGGGGACCTCGCCCATATGGAACCTTGAAGTTTTCCTGGGATAGAGGATAACCAAGGTGGAGTCTTCAACGCCTCTTATCAATTGACTTTTAAATCTCTCATAGAGGGGAAACTTCGCCCATGTACAGATTTCTTTTTGATGGCAGGATGTACCTCAGATGTAAAGGATATCGCTATAGTGCATTATCATTGATACACAGATAAGATATATAAAAGTGAAAACTCACGTGATTCAGAGCCTTCCAATATGATGGCTCTGTATATTAGGCATATGGACCTCTTATTTGATCAGAGGGGGTCCTTCCTCCAGGATAGAGGTGGATAGACTTCCACAATGAAGAGAATGAGCATAAAGGTAAAAGAAAATTTAATAAAATCCGAAAAAACAAATAAATTCAAAATTATATAAAACCAAAAAATACGAAAGGAATAATACGAAAAGAAAGAATCCGAAACGCGTTTCGCTTGCGTTCTGCAAGCCTCCTCAGTCGGTAATGGGATGTTATCCATTGTTGCTGTTTAAATATACTTTCTGTTCGTAAATTAGTTGGTCGATACGATTCACCTGATCGCGTCGGATCACCACTACTTCCGATTTCCGCTTCTGTTACAAACCAGTCAATGGTGTTTGCGCTCGCGCTGTTCCGATGCGCATGCGTAGTTCGTAATTCTTTCGTTCGTTTTCCGGATGTTGACACCGGAAATCGCAAGTCGTCCCATTTCAAGTATATTTTTAAATGTATAATGAACAAAAAGCATAATATTCTTTTATGAATCTGTAGGAAATGGATATGTAAATGGTGAAATACGAATGAATTACGAAAATATATATATAGAAAAAATACGAATGTATAATACGAATGTATATATATATTTTCGTAATTCATTCGTATTTCACCATTTACATATCCATTTCCTACAGATTCATAAAAGAATATTATGCTTTTTGTTCATTATACATTTAAAAATATACTTGAAATGGGACGACTTGCGATTTCCGGTGTCAACATCCGGAAAACGAACGAAAGAATTACGAACTACGCATGCGCATCGGAACAGCGCGAGCGCAAACACCATTGACTGGTTTGTAACAGAAGCGGAAATCGGAAGTAGTGGTGATCCGACGCGATCAGGTGAATCGTATCGACCAACTAATTTACGAACAGAAAGTATATTTAAACAGCAACAATGGATAACATCCCATTACCGACTGAGGAGGCTTGCAGAACGCAAGCGAAACGCGTTTCGGATTTTTTTCTTTTCGTATTATTCCTTTCGTATTTTTTGTTTTATATAATTTTGAATTTATTTGTTTTTTCGGATTTTATTAAATTTTCTTTTACCTTTATGCTCATTCTCTTCATTGTGGAAGTCTATCCACCTCTATCCTGGAGGAAGGACCCCCTCTGATCAAATAAGAGGTCCATATGCCTAATATACAGAGCCATCATATTGGAAGGCTCTGAATCACGTGAGTTTCACTTTTATATATCTTATCTGTGTATCAATGATAATGCACTATAGCGATATCCTTTACATCTGAGGTACATCCTGCCATCAAAAAGAAATCTGTACATGGGCGAAGTTTCCCCTCTATGAGAGATTTAAAAGTCAATTGATAAGAGGCGTTGAAGACTCCACCTTGGTTATCCTCTATCCCAGGAAAACTTCAAGGTTCCATATGGGCGAGGTCCCCTCCGATAAGAGACCTAAAGGCGAATTGACACGAGCCATTGGGGCTCCACCTTTGTGAGTGCGACCATCTACACCACTAAGTGTGTTTCAAACTGTTATACTGTGCTACGCAATCTATATTTCTTTTCATATAGGATGATGATAGTATATGATCAGATTTCCGAATAAGAAGGTTCAACCCCATGCTGACTAATTTTAAGCTAAGTCATTTCTTGTTTATAATTTCCATCAATATATGTACTGCGCTCCCTTAAATATATTCATTTATATTTTTTTGCTAGACATTGGGAAGGTGACAGGTACACCTAATAGGTGAGCGGCATTATATATCACCAGTTTATTATACGAAACAGCGCCGATACTCTGAACGTCTTTTCGTTCTACTTTTCAACGTCTGGAGAAGGTCTTGAAGAGGCTCCATGAAGAGGGGTTGAAACTGTCTCTGGAGAAATGCCACTTCTGTCTACCATCTGTTATGTATCTAGGACATGTGGTCTCAGCAGAAGGTGTTTTGTCAGATCCTCGGAAGTTGGAGGCCGTAGCTTCTTGGCCTAGACCCCGAAACGTCACTGAGCTTAGATCTTTCTTGGGATTCTGTTCATATTATCGAAGATTTGTGGGAGGATTCGCAAAAATAGCTCAACCACTGAACAAACTCCTGCAGAAGGAAACCACCGAAGAAGGCTGCAAGGTCTCTGACAAAAACCCGTCAGCTCCGGGGCCAAGGAAAGCTCGAGAGTCTATACAAGGTGAATGGACCAGTCAATGTGAAGGAGCTTTCGTAAAGCTGAAAGAGAGTCTAACCCGAGCTCCTGTTTTGGCCTATGCGGACCCTCACAAGCCGTATGAACTACATGTGGATGCCAGCCGAGAAGGTCTGGGAGGAGTCCTATATCAGGAGTATGGTGGATTGCTGAGGCCTGTAGCGTACGTGAGCCGGAGCCTTACGCCTTCAGAGAAGAACTATCCTACCCACAAGTTGGAGTTTCTAGCCTTGAAGTGGGCAGTGGTAGACAAGTTAAAAGACTATCTGTATGGAGCCGAGTTTGTGATCAAGACGGATAACAATCCTCTTACCTACATCCTTACTACCGCAAAACTGGACGCAACGGGACATCGGTGGTTGGCCGCTCTGTCAGGGTTTCGGTTTAGCCTGAAGTATCGCCCTGGGGTGAATAATCGAGATGCTGATGCGTTGTCGAGAAGACCCTACACTACAGAATGGACTCAGTTGACTCCAGACGGGGTGCAAGCTTTGTGTCAAGGAACAGAGCGCCGGGTCAAAGGAGGGATTGAGGCAGAGGCCATAGGAGTTATGGCTGCGGCTGTTCCTGAGTTCTACTGTAACCCTACGCAGTTAAGGGATGAAAATTTACCTACCTTTTCGAGACAGGACCTGAAAGCGGATCAGGTCAGAGACCCTTTAACTGCCTTGACCATAAAGGCCCTGTCTGCAAACCAGCGAGAGATTTTGTAAACCAACTCCCCGAGTGGAGCCAGATTGGTCTACAAAGAGTGGGAGCGGTTAAAGATGTTGGATGGGGTGGTCTACTGAAGGGGCCCCTCAACTAGCGCCGAAGAGATTCAACAGTTATTCCTCCCTACTAAACATAGGGAGAGTGTGTTGCGATCACTACATGATGAGCATGGACATTTGGGTGCTGAAAGAACTTTTAAGCTGGTGCGAGATAGGTTCTATTGGCCTTGCATGAGAGCTGAAGTGGAAAGCTATTGTCACTCCTGTCTAAGGTGTATTCAGAGGAAGACTCTACCGACCCGAACTGCTCCAATGAGCCATCTGCAGAGCCAGGGACCCATGGATTTGGTGTGCATTGACTTCTTGTGCTTAGAGCCGGATGCTAGTGGGCAAGGGAACATTCTAATAGTGACTGATCATTTCACCGTTACGCCCAAGCATTCTCCACAAAAAGATCAACGCGCTCCGACCGTGGCCAAGGTGTTGATGGAAAGTTTTGTTGTTCACTACGGACTGCCAAGGAGGATACACTCTGATCAGGGTAGAGACTTTGAAAGCAGACTGGTGGGGCAATTGTTAGAGCTGTTGGGAATCCAAAAGACCCGAACTACACCATATCAGCCTCAAGGTGATGCTCAGCCTGAAAGTTTAATCGCACACTGCTAAACATGCTGGGGACCTTGTCGAATGTGGAGAAGCAGAGTTGGAGTCGGCACATAGCTACTCTGGTGCATGCATATAACAGTACGGAGAGTGATGCAACTGGATACTCACCGTACCGTCTTATGTTCGGAAGGGAGGCTCGACTGCCGGTTGATTTGGCATTTGGGTTATCCCTAGACCAGACATCAGTAGCTTCCCATAGAAACTACGTGGATAGGCTTCGAAAGAATCTGGCTTCTGCGTTTGAACAGGCCCGTTTGACCTCGGGAAACAGGGAGCAAAGAAACAAAAGGAACTATGACCTGAAAGTTCGAATACAAGATCTACAACCCGTGATAGGGTTCTATTGAAGAACTTGGGTGCTGCTGCGAGACACAAGTTGGCGGATAGGTGGAGTTCCCAGGTTTACATTGTCTGCAAACAACTGCCGGGTTTACCAGTGTATCAGATTCGCCCGGATGGAAAGGCTGGGCCTATTAAGAACTGGCACCGAAATCATTTGTTACCTTTGAGAGAGGCTGTAAGGATGCCAGTTGGGGACGAACCGCCTCTGCCAAATCCGCCTGTTCCATGTTTGCCTCCTATTACTCGGTCTCAACAGACCCGGGTTGTCGAAGAGAGCGAAAGGGACAGTGAGGAAGAAAGTTTCTGTCTGGACTGGATACGTTCACCGGAGCCTGAAGAGATTATCTCAGTTCCTGAACGATGGGAGAGTAATTTGAGGCCTGAAGCTCCTGAATTCTTGTTGGAAGTCCCTGAGACTGTTGATATCCCTGAGCCTCTTGAATTTCAGTTGGAAGTCCCTGAGGCTGTGGGGATCCCGGTAGCTCCGGAAGCTTACGCAGGTGATTATAGTTCTATGCCTTCCCTGGAGGGATCATACTCTGAAGAAATGTCTGCTCCAGTGATAGAGAGAAGGATTGAGCCAACGCCTATAGTACTTCCACCTGAAGAGGAACTGATTGAGCCAGAACCAAAACGCTCTGTTCGACCGCCCCAACGACTCACCTACGACTCACCAGGACATAGCACTGAAGAGGCCATCACCACGGTGCGGAGGCTGCCCGAAGTGTCTGCTATGCTAGCTGAGGTAGCCCAAAATATGAGTCAACTTGAGGAAGTGTTCCTAACCCACTGCATGTATGCTGCTGAACCTGTACATGTTATGTAAACTGTATTCAAATATTGTGGAAATGTAATGTAACTGTTGTACCTCCTTGGAGAGACCCAAGAGTTCTAGGAGGGGGAGAGTGTAGCACTGTGTTAAAATCTTGCTGTGGCAGTACCTATTTTTGGCCACAAGATGGAGACTATTGCGATCAGAGACACTACAATGCCCGGCATGCTTTGCAAGAAGACAGGAAGTGGGTGGGGACTGGACACTTACATCCTCTGCCTCGTGGATAACGCGCGAGAGCGCACCAGGGAACGAGAGAGAGCAGACGCAGTGCCATACTTTGTGAGAGGGCCTAGGGCGGAAAGCAAGTGAGACCTGTCAGTTCGGTTACCGGGTCATTCAGTCCTCAAGAGAAGGAGCCCTCCAAGTTCCAGAGTTGCTGCAGAGGGAACCAACCGAAGACCTCGAGTAAGGAGTCACCGCAAGCGGATCGGGGACAGAGAGCAGGCGGTGAGCTGAGGAAAAGTCGTGGACAAGCTACGGGAAGTCAGACAACGGATCCGGCCGCTAGTATCCCCAGTCAAAATCCAGCGGAGAGACGTCCTGGGTCAGCGGAGCCTAAAGCAACCGGCGGATGGGTGAGAGGCCTCCAAGGCCGTTTATAATACAAAGAGCACGCTGCTGTTTTCTCTTTAAAGTCCACAGGGCCCCAACTTGACTAGTCGAAGACCTTTCTTAAGTAATTTCACTGGCCAGTTGAACAGTACCCGGGTACTTTACACACATACACACCTTTTACATTCCGGGACTTAACCTGTGCAGGACTCATTTTGTTACGAATCGGAAGGGGTTAAAGATACGTTCCGAATATATTTTTCTCTTTTCCGCTGCGCGTTTGCCGTGATACGAAGTGATTGTATATTCTGGGGTTCCGCTACGTGTCCCTTTTCTGAATATTCGTGCAATTGCATTTTCTTTTATGTTCGGTTACGAATATTTTATTTTCCGAAATACGAAGCCTCGTGTTTCGTTTCTTTTCCGCTACGCGTTTTATCGCAATACGACAGTACTGTAATAATATCTGTGAATACCGTATCTTAAATATCTGCCAAACATTTTAGTAAACTATTTAAATGATAAAAACCCACAACTGTGTTGGAGTATATTTATTCCCTAGTGCGGGGAGACTGACCCGTGGTTCATTTTCAGCGGCTCCTCCGGGAGTGAGCGCTACACATGTATACCGTGCTGCTCTATATATGCCAGTTTATTTGAGATCAGTAAACTACATAACTTATAAAATCCACAACAGTGCTGGTGTATATTTATTCCCTAGTGCGGGAAGACTGACCCAAGGTTTAAATTCAGCGGCTCCTTCGAGAGTGAGCGCTACACGTGGGGGCTCGTTTCCGGGATCCAGTCTCTGGAAAAAACACATTTAAAGGGTTAAATATGGATCCAGACACTGCTGCCAAATGGTGTGAGGAGCAAAGCAGTCAGATAGAATTATGTATAGTCATGGATATTCCTGCAGACACTTGGGCCGAAGATCAGATTCGCCGGGCCGTGGCCGAGCTGACACCAGATCATCGGGGACGGGGTTAATCTGAACATTAAAGCGAACCCAGATACCTCTCACACGCGTATGTTCTTTTTGAATGGAGAAAGGGTGTTCCAGTGTGTTTTCAGGGTGCAAGCGTGAAGCTGACCGATGAGGTGGAAGTTCAACTGATTCAGCCAAGTGCGCCACGTGGCGTTCCCGAGAATGTTCCCGCGCCCAGTCTGCTGGCCATGATCGGGCCTGAATTTATAATGGCTATTGGAGATTTGCAGGCTAAATGTCAAAAAACAAGCCCTCCACACACTAACTTTGGTAATCAACGGTTGAGAAATTTTACAGGAAACGAGCCATCTCCGGCGGGAGAAGAAACCTTCGAAGAATGGGTAGAACAGGCGATGCAGGCTCTGGATGAGTGGGACGACCCCGAAGCACAGAAGAAGCAAAGAATTACTGAGAGCTTAAAGGGACCTGCGTCAGAGGCTGTAAGAAACCTAAAATTTAGTAAACAAGACTCCACTGCTTTAGATTACTTAAACGTACTACAGGAAGTTTTTGGGCAAACGGAAAAGGCTGCGGAGCTCGTGTACCAGTATGAACATACTTACCAACGGAAAGGTGAGAAAATGACTGAATACATGAGGCGCCTAGATAAGATTCTGCACCAGATACTTCTTAAGAAAGGGGCCGAACCGGCCGAAATAGATAAGATCCGAATACAGCAGATCCTGAGGGGCGCTCAACCTCTAGATCCTGTGATGCTACAGCTGAGAACCAGAGAAGGTAACCGAGAATTGAAATACCTGGAACTCATCCGAACTGTCAGAGAGGAAGAGGCTCTACTCGAAGAGAAATCCCTTAGGAGAGGAGAAAGAGTTTACGCACAACCCGTGAGGCATAACGAGTGTATGCGAGCGGAAGATGATTCGCTAGACACCTATGGATCCGAAGTGGACGAACAGGAGCATCTGGTTGTTCCTAAGTCCACGGAGAGTGCTGCAAGAGAGCAAATTCTTCCTACATACAGTGAAATCCACAAAACTGTTAAGAAAGTGCAAGAAGCTCAAGCTGAATTGCAACAGGCACACACAGACTTGTGCCGAGTGCTTTTGAAGGTGGCAGAGACACAGACTGATATGCAGAAGTTCCTTACTGATATGCGGACAACTGGAGTTGCTGTCGTTTCTGGCCAGGGCCCTTCAAGCGAATCACCACAAGCAAGTGCGTCTCCGTCTTCAAATAAGAGATGTTTCAGTTGTGGAGAAATGGGTCATTTCCGAGCGCAGTGCAAGAGCCGAAAGCCTGAGAAAAACAGGGTAGAAGAGTTTTTAAAAGCCTTGGAAGGGCTGCTATCTACCTCACCGGCGGGAAACGCCAGAGGGCCCAAGTGAAGGAGCAAACTAGGTGCCCAATAGTTAAAGACCGCTCCAGAAATCCAACCAGGACTGTAAGGGCGAGAAGGCCCAGAGTTTCGTCCACTGCTGAGCCTACCAGGACTGAAAGAGTCACTCCCTTAGCATCCGGTCCTACGTCACGGGGAAGCAATGCACACCCAAAACCTACACGGGTCAAGAAGAAGGCCAGGGTACAGCAAACGGGGTCTAAACTTCTTGCTTCTACAACAAAGTTTCCTGAGCAGCTGATAGGTCCTTCTCCCATCATTCCAATCCAAGTAGAGGGAGTCTACACCAAAGCTCTGATGGACTCAGGGGCTCAAGTGACACTGATCTACCGAGACTTCTTTGAGAAGCACTTGAAACACATACCTCTACAGGAGCTAAAGGAACTTGAAATCTGGGGTATCGGGACCGAGAAAATTCCATATGACGGATATCTACAGGTGAAGCTAGAGATCGGATCCGAAGTCATCGGACAGTCTGGGGGTTGTGATGCATTGGCCATTGTGTGTCCTCGACCTTCAGGGGCCAACAGACGTTCTATGATAGTGGGGATGAATACTGATCTGGTGCGACGTCTCCTGACCCCTATAGTACTGGAAGAAGGTTCTACCAAGGGGGTACACCCGATGTTGCGTCCAGTCTATCAGTGAATGATCGAAGAACAGAAGGCACCTGCCGAAGTGGGGCGTCTGTGGAGATTAGGAGGAACAGAAAAGGTTCTACAATCAGGAGAAGTGGCAAGTTTCCGGGCTTCAGTCAAGTTGAATGGATCACAACCAGGTCCGTATGTGGTACTGGAAACTGATTTTAATCATGGGAGTGAAGCCGGAGTCGAAATAATCCCTGAAATAATCTCCACCAAAGCTTTGAAACGAACACGAGGAAGAGTCTCAGTCAGTGTATGTAATATATCTGATTCTCCAGTGATCCTGAAAGCACGAATGCCCATCGGGCAAGTGGCGTCCGCTAGGCCTCTCTCTCCTACTGATTTAGGAGGGGGAGCGAATAAAGATATTCCAGCTGACAGGTTCTATCCCAAAGACGCTCCCATCTCGCCTGAATGGAAGAAACGACTTCAGTCCCAGGTCACAAAGTGGAGGGACTTGTTCTCAAAGGATGAGTTCGACGTGGGCCTGGCTAAGAGTACTGAGCATCGCATTCGACTGCAGGAAGATAAGCCTTTTCGAGAAAGGTCAAGACGAGTTCCGCTGGGAGACTTGGATGATCTAAGAGAACAGCTGAATGAACTGCAAAGAACCAAGGTGATTCAAGAGTCCAGGAGTCCGTACGCTTCTCCCATAGTGATGGTTCGGAAGAAGAATGGTTCAGTCCGTCTATGCATAGACTATTGCACGCTAAATCGGAGAACCATCCCCGATCAATATGCCACTCCTCGGATAGAAGATGCCTTGCAGTGTTTGTCTGGAGCAAAATGGTTTAGTGTACTAGACCTGCGAAGTGGGTATCACCAGATACCAATGCATCCTGAAGACAAAGAGAAGACTGCATTCATCTGCCCACTGGGGTTCTTTGAGTTCAACCGAATGCCTCAAGGCCTCACGGGGGCTCCAGCCACGTTCCAACGGTTGATGGAGAAGACAGTCGGAGACATGAACCTGATCGAAGTGCTAGTGTATCTGGATGACATAATCATGTTTGGAAAGACGTTGGAAGAACATGAGCAACGGTTGGAGAAGGTCTTGAAGCGGCTCCATGAAGAGGGGTTGAAACTGTCTCTGGAGAAGTGTCAATTCTGTTTGCCTTCCGTTACGTATCTGGGACACGATGTTTCAGCAGAAGGCGTTTCGACGGATCCTCGAAAGTTGGAAGCCGTAGCTTCCTGGCCTAGACCCCGAAATGTTACTGAACTTAGATCTTTCCTGGGATTCTGCTCCTATTACCGAAGGTTTGTAGGAGGGTTTGCCAAGATAGCTCAACCACTGAATAAGCTCCTGCAGAAGGAAGATGCAGAAGAAGGTCACAAGGCCTCTGACCGAAATCCGTCAGCGCCAGGTCCAAGGAAGGCTCGAGAGTCTATCCAAGGAGAATGGACTAGTCAATGCGAAGGTGCTTTCATGAAGCTGAAAGAGAGTCTAACTTGAGCTCCTGTCTTGGCCTACACTGATCCTCATAAGCCGTACGAATTGCATGTAGATGCCAGCCGAGAGGGTCTAGGGGGAGTCTTATACCAAGAATATGGTGGATTGTTGAGGCCTGTAGCCTACGTGAGCCGGAGTCTTACGCCTTCCGAAAAGAACTATCCTACCCATAAGTTGGAGTGCCTCGCGTTGAAGTGGGCGGTGGTCGACAAGTTGAAAGACTATCTGTATGGAGCCGAATTTGTGATAAAAACGGATAACAATCCTCTTACCTACGTCCTTACTACTGCGAAGCTGGATGCAACGGGACATCGGTGGTTGGCCGCTCTGTCAGGGTTTAGGTTCAGCCTGAAGTATCGCCCTGGAGTGAACAATCGAGATGCTGATGCTTTGTCGAGAAGACCCTACACTACAGAATGGACTCAGTTAACTCCAGATGGGGTGCAAGCTTTATGTCAAGGAGCAGAGCGCCGGGTCAAGGGAGGGATTGAAGCAGAAGCCATAGGAGTTATGGTTGCAGCTGTTCCAGAGTTCTACTGTAACCCTACGCAGCTGAGAGATGAAAGTTTGCCTACTTTTTCGAAACAAGACCTGAGAACTGACCAGGCTGGAGATCCTCTGATTGCATTAACCATGAAGGCTCTAATCGCGAACCAACGGGAAATTCTTCTGACAAATTCCCCAGAAGGGGCCAGATTGGTCTACAAGGAGTGGGAACGGTTGAAAGTGTTGGATGGGGTGGTCTACCGAAGGGGCCCCTCAAGCGATGCTGGAGAGACCCAACAGTTGTTCCTTCCCACCAAACACAGAGAGGGTGTGCTACGCTCATTACACGACGACCATGGACATTTAGGAGCAGAGAGAACTTTTAAGCTGGTGCGGGACAGATTCTATTGGCCCTGCATGAGGCCTGAAGTTGAAAGTTACTGCCACTCATGTCTGAGGTGTATCCAAAGGAAGACTCTGCCAACCCGAACTGCTCCAATGAGCCACCTACAAAGTCAAGGACCCATGGATTTGGTGTGCATTGACTTCCGGTGCTTAGAGCCAGATGCTAGTGGGCAGTCATCTTAGTGGTGACTGATCATTTCACGCGTTATGCCCAAGCTTTTTCTACGAGAGACCAACGTGCTCCTACGGTGGCGAAGGTTCTAATGGAAAAGATTTTTGTTCACTATGGACTGCCAAGGAGAATACACTCGGATCAGGGTAGAGACTTTGAGAGCCAGCTTGTTGGGCAATTACTGGAACAGCTGGGAATTCAGAAGACCCGAACTACACCATATCACCCTCAAGGTGATGCTCAACCAGAAAGGTTCAATCGCACTCTGCTAAATATTTTGGGGACATTGTCAAACAGAGAGAAGCAGAGCTGGAGTTGTCACATAGCCACGCTAGTACATGCATACAACAGCACGGAGAGTGACGCTACCGGATACTCACTGTACCGTCTTATGTTTGGAAGCGAAGCTCGACTGCCGGTTGATTTGGCGTTCGGGTTATCTCTGGATCAGACATCTGTAGCCTCTCATAGGAATTATGTGGATAGACATCGGAAGAATTTGGCCTCTGTGTTTGAACAAGCCTGTTTGACTTCTGGGAACAGGGAACAGAGGAATAAGCGAAACTACGATTTGAAAGTTCGGCTACAGGATCTACAACCCTGTGATAGGGTTTTGTTGAAGAACTTGGGTGCTTCTGCCAGGCATAAGTTGGCGGACAGATGGAGTTCTCAGGTCTACATTGTCTGCAAGCAACTGCCGGGTCTGCCGGTTTACCAAATTCGACCTGATGGGGAGGCTGGGCCGCTTAAAAACTGTCACCGAAATCATTTGCTACCTCTGAAGAAAGCTGTAAGGATACCAGTTGGAGACGAACTTTCTCTGCCGAATCCACCTCCGCCTGCTCCACGTTTGACTCCCGTTACTCGGTCTCAGCAGACACGAGTTGTTGAGGAAAGTGAAGGGGAAAGTGAAGAAGAAAATTTTTGTCTGGATTGGGTGCGCTCACCAGAGCCTGAAGAGGTCGTCCCAGTTGCCGAACGGTGGGAAAGTAACTTGAGGCCTGAGGCTCCAGAATTCCAGCTGGACATTCCTGAAACTTCTGAAATTCCTATAGTTCCTGAAAACGCATCCTATGATTACAGTTCTATGCCTTCATTGGAAGGATCATACTCCGAGGAGATGTCTGTTCCAGTTTTGAATGAAAGACCCGAACCTGTATCTGTAATACTTCCGACTGAAGAAGAGCTGATTGAGCCAGAACCGAAACGTTCTGTCTGACCCCCTCAAAGACTCACCTATGACTCACCAGGACATAGCACTGAAGAGGCTGTTACCACAGTGCGAAGGTTGCCCGAAGTGTCTGCTATGTTAGCTGAGGTAGCTAGAAGTATGAGTAAACTTGAGGATGTATACCTAACCCATTGTATGTTTGCTGCTGAGCCTATATATATCGACTGATGTAATGTTGAAATGTAATGTAACTGTTGCACCTTCTTGGAGAGACCCAAGAGTTCTAGGAGGGGGAGAGTGTAGCGCTGGTTTAAATCCTGCCACTGTAATTACTTGTTTCTGGCCACCAGGGGGAGACGAACGCAATGTAAACCAATACTGGACACTTTCGGACTATGTTTTCCAGCATGTTTTGGGGCAGGGACAGGAAGTGGGTGGGAAGAACCGGGAGACATCCGAAACCTCGTGGAGAGGAGAGCAGTGTGCGCCAAGGGGTGAAGAGAGCAAGACACACGTGAGCCAAGGAGCGATTGTGACCAGGCCGGAGCGCAGGTGCTGCCTTGCGGAGCTGGAGATCGGCTTAAATCACTTGCCAGAGACCTAGTAATCCATCAGTGAGAAGTTTATACAGATACAGAGCTGCAGAAGGACCCCGAGTTAGGAGACCGCGATGATCTAATGGGAGTGCAGGCGGTAAGCTGAGCATCTTGTGGCAGAAACGGACAAGCAAGACAAGCGGATCAGGTGGCACAGAGTCCCAGTCAAGTCGAGCGGAAAGATGTCCTGAGTCGAGCAGAGCGCAGAGTATCTGGCGGATGGGTGAGAGGCCTTCCCGGCCACAGTAAAATAATAAAGCACGCTGCAGTTTGTCTAAACCTACAGGGCCCCAACGTGACTAGTCGAAGACACATTGAAATCATTCACTGGCCAGTTGAATCTAGTACCCGGGTACCAACACACGCATACACGTACACCTTCTGTCACGAATCCCCCTGAATACCAGAATAGTGGTCCCTATACGTAGACCGCTCTCTACCCTTCCGATCCTTGAATGGTCGGCACAACTAGACAGATAATTAACCAGACAATAGACAAACAAGGGTAAACACCAGACAGATGTACAGAATAGAGTATTCGTTCTCCCTAGGACCTTAGTAATATAAGAGGTAGTCTGATGTGTGCTTAGGGTGCCACACAGACTGACCTCGGTACCAAAGTTAAGAACAGAACCGTGAGAAGAGTAAATGCCAATACCAGGGGTTATACACAGGGTGGTTCGTTCGCCAATGCCAGGGGTCATACACAGAATGGTTCGTTTGCCAATGCCAGGGGTCATACACAGAATGGTTCGTTCGCCAATGCCAGGGGTCATACACAGAATGGTTCGTTTGCCAATGCCAGGAGTCATACACAGAATGGTTCGTTCGCCAATGCCAGGGGTCATACACAGAATGGTTCGTTCGCCAATGCCAGGGGTCATACACAGAATGGTTCAAGTCAGAAGCAAGGTCAGACACAGATATTTTGCCAATAAACACAAGAGCTCTGCGGGAAGTGAATACCACGTCAGGGCACCGGCGAACTAGTGAAGCCGGGTTTTAAACCCGGCGGGTCCGCGTCATGACGCCAGGCTCCGCCCCCCGGCGTCCCCGGCGTCCCACGTGAGCGCACCCGGTGGCGTTATTATTCGGCGCCTGGCCAGCGAGCAGCGAGGAATCTGCTGCCAGGCGCCCCAGAACAGGGCCATCCGTGACAGGACCCCCCCCCCTCCACGGGCGGCCACTGGACGACCCCCAGGGGCACGGGGGTGTGTCACATAGAAGGCCTTCACCAACCGAGGGGCATGGACTTCAGCAGCCGGAATCCAAGAACGATCCTCTGGACCGTAACCCACCCAATCGACCAAGTACTGTAAGGACCCCCTAGACATCCTGGCATCCAAAATGGCCTTAACCTCGAACTCCTCCTCGCCCTCCACAGAGACAGGAGGAGGTGGAGCACGGGCCTTGGTGTACCGGTTACATAACAACGGTTTCAAAAGGCTTACGTGGAACACATTGTGTATCCTAATATGGGGGGGCAATGCCAAAGCATAGGAGACTGGGTTGAGTCGCCGCAGAATCTTATAGGGGCCGATATATCTAGGTGCCAACTTCATGGAAGGCACTAAGAGCTTGATATTCCGTGAAGAAAGCCAAACCCTGTCCCCAACTTGATACACGGGTGCCTGCCTCCTGTGTCTGTCGGCCTTGGTTTTCTGGATGGCACTACTCTCTTCCAGTGCCTGTTTGACTCTCTCCCAAGTCTCTTTCAATGATGCCAAATGCTCATCCAAAGCAGGAATCGTGGTATCAGGAAACGTAGCGGGGAGCACGGGAGGATCAAAACCATAAACAGTGAAGAAAGGGGAATGTCCTGTGGATTCACTCACTGCACTGTTCAAAGCATACTCTGCCCATGGTAACAGGTCTGACCAGTTATTTTGTTGTTCTGATATAAAGCACCTGAGATATTTCTCTATATTTTGGTTGGCTCGTTCTGCTGCTCCGTTGGTCTGGGGGTGATAGGCCGAAGAGAAGATAAGTCTATCCCCACATTCTTACAAAACCCTTTCCAGAATCTGGAGACGAATTGGGTCCCCCTATCAGAGACAATCTCCAGAGGAATACCGTGTATGCGGACCACGTTAGAAATGAAAATGGGCACCAGTTCGGCTGCCGAAGGTAGTTTCCGAAGAGGAACATAATGACCCATCTTGGAGAATCGATCTATGACCGTAAGTATAACTGTATTCCCTCTTGACTCAGGTAAGTCTACTATGAAATCCATGGCTACATGCGACCATGGTCGTTCGGGATCGGCAAAGGCTGGAGTAAACCAATGGGTGCTGTTTTGGGACTTTTATGTCTTGTGCACACCTCGCACACAGCTATGTAATCTTTAACATCTCGGCGCAATGTGGGCCACCAGAGGAGTTTACGGATACTAGACACTGTTTTGGTGATACCCATATGCCCAGAGGTTTTATTGTCATGATAAACGTTAAATACTCTTTCGTTCTCAGGTACAAAGAGTTTCGCGGGAGGTTTCCCCCCAGGAGCTGCACCCTGGACGGTCTGCAACCTTTTCACTAGAGGAGACGAGACACTAATCGTGGTAGAGGCTATAATCCTTTCCTGGGGTACAATGGGATGCTGGTCTTGGATATTATGTTCATAAGATTCATACTGTCTCGATAAAGCGTCTGCTTTAATGTTTCTGGACCCAGGTCTATAGGTAAGCACGAAATTAAAACTTGAAAGAAACAATGACCATCTCGCTTGTCTGGAATTTAAACGTTTAGCATCTCCAATGTACGTGAGATTCTTATGATCGGTTATGATAACGATCGGGTCCCTAGACCCTCCAATAAGTATCTCCATTCTGCCAAGGCCGAGATGACTGCTAACAACTCTCTATTTCCGATGTCATAGTTCCTCTCTGCCGGGGACAATTTCCGGGAATAGAAGCCGCATGGATGCAAGGGTTTGTCGGGTGCCTCCCTTTGGGACAAGACTGCACCAAGACCTAGTTCGGAGGCGTCAACTTCTACTTGGAAAGGCAGAGCCGGATCTGGATGTCGGAGAACAGGGGCAGTAGTAAATGCTTGTTTAAGTACCTCAAAGGCTTGAGTGGCTTGAGGTGTCCATTTCTGATTTCCCACCCCTTTCTTTGTCATAGCCGTGAGGGGAGCTACCAAGGCTGAAAAGTCTTTAATGAATCTCCGATAGTAGTTAGTAAACCCCAGAAACCTCTGGATGGCTTTAAGCCCTTGGGGTAGAGGCCAGTCAAGAATTGCTGAGAGTTTTTTAGGATCCATTTGAAAACCCTCAGGGGTTATTATATAACCAAGGAAATGCACTGTTTCTATGTCGAATAAACATTTTTCTAGTTTACAATACAATCCAGCCTTCAATAGTTTTTTCAACACTTGTTTCACGTGGGCGTGATGAGTTTCCACATCAGGAGAGTATATCAGGATGTCATCCAGATATACTATGACGAACTCTTGCAGAAAATCCCTTAGGGTATCGTTTATGAGGTCCTGAAAAACGGCTGGCGCATTACATAATCCAAAGGGCATCACCAGGTATTCATAATGCCCGCTCCGTGTATTAAAAGCCGTTTTCCATTCATGCCCCTTTTTCACCCTAACCAGGTTGTAAGCTCCGCGTAAATCGAGTTTCGTATATATACGGGCCCCTTTTAATCGGTCGAATAATTCTGTTATGAGAGGTATGGGATATGCATTTCTTATAGTTATCCTATTCAAACCTCTATAATCGATGCAAGGTCGCAGATCTCCCTCTTTTTTGGAGACAAAAAAGAAACCTGCTCCTGCTGGAGAGGAGGACCGTCTGATGAATCCTCGCTCTAGATTCTCCCTTATGTATTCCTCCATAATGTCATTTTCTTTTTGTGACAAAGGGTATACGTGTCCCCTAGGAGGCATAGTACCGGGGAGTAAATCAATAGCACAGTCGTATGGACGATGTGGTGGTAGGACCTCAGTCCTGGCTTTAGAGAACACCTCCTTTAATGCCAGATAACAGTCAGGGACCTCTGTAGATAAAGGAGGGGCTGTGGCAATATTGAGGCTACCAATCACATTGACCCTGCCTAGGCAATTAGACTGACAACTTGGACCCCAACATTTTATGTCTCTCTGGACCCAATCAATAACCGGGTTGTGCTCTGTTAACCATGGAAACCCAAGAACGACAGGACATGAGGGAGATTCAATAATTTGAAATCTTATCGTTTCATGGTGCAAAACTCCTGTTTTCATACATACATCGACAGTGTCGTGAGTGATATGTGGACATGACAGGGGTTTACCATCTATGGCCTCCACCATTAGAGGCTTCTCCTTGAGAACCAGAGGTAAGAGGTTTTTGGCAGCAAAATATTTGTCCATGAAATTACCTGAGGCCCCAGAGTCTAAGAACGCCTCAGTCTTGAGGTGAACCCCCTCCCAGGTTAGGGAGATCGGTACCAGAATCCTGGATTTTTTTTTTCACTATCCACAAAGGAGGCATACAGAGAACCGATAACCTGGGTATTGGCTGTTCTTTGACCCGATTTGCCACTCTCCCCCCTGCTAACCCTGGGTCTCTGAGGACATTGAAGGCGGAAATGATCAGCCCCTGCACAATAGAAGCAGAGCCCCTTTTCTCTTCTGTGAGCTCTTTCTGCTTCCGAAATACCCGTTTTTCCTATTTGCATAGGTTCAACGACTGGCATATCTGTTTTTGCGTTCTCCGGGTTACCTGACGTACTGGTGTGTCTGGGTAATAAGGGTAAAGGAGGCAAGACCCTTCTGGGTCTGTCTCTGGGGTGTCTCCTTTCCCTAATTTGATCGTCCATGGCTATGCAAAAATCAATCAGATGGTCCAGATTTTCTGGTAATTTTAAGGGAGCCAGCTCAAACATAAAAGCCTCGTTCAGGCCTTCGGTAAAGGCTAAGGTTAAAACGTCGTTCGGCCAAAGCACCTCTGACGTCAAAGTCTTAAACTCTATGGCATAGTCGGAGACCCTCCTATTACCTTGTTTAATGTGAAACAAGGACCTACCCGCATTGGTAGCCCTTCTAGAGGGATCAAAGGTACGTTTTAACTCAGAGGTAAAACCCTCATAGTCATAGATGATGGGTTTCTTATTTTCCCACAATGGCGTAGCCCATAATAAAGCTTTTTCTGTTAAATGATTAATCAGATAGCCTACTTTGGCTTTATCAGACATACAAGACCCTGGGTTATTCTCAAACAAGATCTCGAGTTGGGTCAAAAAACCCCGGCATAAGCTTGGTGTACCATCATAGCGTAAGGGTGCCTTCATACTAAGCCTATGTCTTTCAGGAGAGACCGAACTGACCCTAGGTAATACTGGGTCTGGAGGGTTTGTGGTACCTGTATTGGACCGATTTAACAGGGTTTGCAGAGCGAGAGAAATCTGGTCCATCCTATGGTCCTGCTCCTCTTGTCTGGCTGCGATACGTGCCAACTGAATAGAGAGGTCTGCGGGATCCATTGGCCCTGACGTAATGTCACGAATCCCCCTGAATACCAGAATAGTGGTCCCTATACGTAGACCGCTCTCTACCCTTCCGATCCTTGAATGGTCGGCACAACTAGACAGATAATTAACCAGACAATAGACAAACAAGGGTAAACACCAGACAGATGTACAGAATAGAGTATTCGTTCTCCCTAGGACCTTAGTAATATAAGAGGTAGTCTGATGTGTGCTTAGGGTGCCACACAGACTGACCTCGGTACCAAAGTTAAGAGCAGAACCGTGAGAAGAGTAAATGCCAATACCAGGGGTTATACACAGGGTGGTTCGTTCGCCAATGCCAGGGGTCATACACAGAATGGTTCGTTTGCCAATGCCAGGGGTCATACACAGAATGGTTCGTTCGCCAATGCCAGGGGTCATACACAGAATGGTTCGTTTGCCAATGCCAGGAGTCATACACAGAATGGTTCGTTCGCCAATGCCAGGGGTCATACACAGAATGGTTCGTTCGCCAATGCCAGGGGTCATACACAGAATGGTTCAAGTCAGAAGCAAGGTCAGACACAGATATTTTGCCAATAAACACAAGAGCTCTGCGGGAAGTGAATACCACGTCAGGGCACCGGCGAACTAGTGAAGCCGGGTTTTAAACCCGGCGGGTCCGCGTCATGACGCCAGGCTCCGCCCCCCGGCGTCCCACGTGAGCGCACCCGGTGGCGTTATTATTCGGCGCCTGGCCAGCGAGCAGCGAGGAATCTGCTGCCAGGCGCCCCAGAACAGGGCCATCCGTGACACCTTCTTGGGACACAACCTGTACGGGACTCACATTTCAGCAACGAAGGGGTTAAAATTCCTTTTTCTTTTCCGCTGCGCGTTTCTCGCATTATGAACTTCTGTAAATATATATGTATACCGTTCTGCTCTATATATGCCAGTTTATTTGAGATCAGTAAACTATATAACTTATAAAATCCACAACAGTGCTGGTGTATATTTATTCACTAGTGCGGGGAGACTGATCCGAGGTTTAACCCTTTCGCTGCTGAGGCTTTTCCCGCCCCTGTGCTGAGGTCATTTTTTACCTGTTTTGCGCATCATGTTTAAACGTGTTTTAAAGGCTTATTTTAGTATATGACACCGACATATTATATATCGTTCTTTCCGTCAGACTCGGTAGATTCATAATATGTCATTATTATATGTATACGTTATGTCATGTTTGTATATTATAACAAAAAATGCAATAAAATATGTATTTTCAATAATTTACAATGTGTAAAGTGTTTTTTTCCACATTTTAACATGCGAGCAATTGCGGTTATATTTTGTATGGGGTGCGCTTGTTAAAAAAATTAGAGATGGGGTCTCGTTACATTTTTTTTTGGGGAAAATGACACCATTTTTAACAAACGCACCGCATACAAAAATCGTTAATGCAGCATCATTGTTCACATTATAATTGAAATGGGAACAATATTGCTGCATTAACAAACCAAAAAAAATAAAAAAAAAGTGTTTATTTTTTTTTTTTAAATTTTTTTTTTTACAAATTTTTTTTTATTTTTATTTTTCTTTTTTTTTTTTTTTTTTACAAATTTTTTTACTTTCATGTTTGGTATCGTTGGAACGGCCATGCTCTGGCCGATCCAACCATATCAAAATTTAACCCCTAACTGCCACGGATCGGGAGATAGGGAGTTCATTGGAACTCCCTATCTCCACAGTTCGTGGCAGTTAGGGGTTAACTGTAGGACTGGCGTCATCGTGCTACGCACGATGACGCCAGTCCTCTGGGGGAGTTCCCGGAAGCTTGGCCGACATCCAAGATGTCGGCCAGCTCCCGGGAAGGATCGCGAATCGGCGCTTTTCAGCGCCGATTTGCGATCCAGCTCCCCAGGGGTTAATGTCAGGCATCATTTGGAAGGGCAGGCTGTGCCCTTCCAAATGATGCCTGGGTTAAGCCCCTGTGTGCCGCCGATCGGGAGGGAGAGAGGTCCGAAGGACCTCCCCCCCCTCCCTTTCAGGCGCCTCCTCCGCACATGCGGGGGGGGCGCCTGAATTAGGTGTCATCGCGGGGGCGCGATGACACCTAATAATGGCGGCCGCTGCTCCGGATGCCGGGCTGACATCCAGGATGTCAGCCCGCACCGGAGGGGCCAGCGATCGGCCGGAACCCGGCCGAACGCTGACCCCAATGCGAGGACGCGCTCAGCGCGTCCTCCGCATACCAGCGGTAATGCTGAGGACGCGCTGAGCGCGTCCTTAGCATTGAACTGGTTAAATTCAGCGGCTCCTCCGGGAGTGAGCGCTACACATGCAAAGTTCTCTAAATAAACACCTTTTATAAACGGTATGTTTCAAGCAGGGGTCAGCAGCATAGAGACATAGAATATGTCGGCAGATAAGAACGTTTCGGGTCATCTAGTCTGTCCAATTAAATGGGTACTTCCCTGGATTTATCTTTTATTTAGTATAGCTTTATGCCTATCCCATGCCTGCTTAAACTCAATCACTGTGTTAGCCTATACCACTTCTACTGGAAGGCTGTTCCATGTATCCACCTCCCGCTCACTAAAATAATACTTTCTGGCAACCTTGACCGTAAAGATGTTTTGGAACAACATTTCACACGGTGCTCCAGCCAACCTATTGAGTGGTTGAGCTCCGTGGTAAGAAAGCAAATTGTACAACAAACGCTTATGCCAGCCATTGAATACAGAGATGTAGTGTATGCAGCTGCCCCTCAAACACACCTCCAGAAACGTACTACATTGTATAACTCATTCTGCCGCTTCGTACTACAGTGTAACTACATGACCCACCATTGTGACATGTTAAAAGAGCTAAACTCGCCATCGCTAGAATCTAGACGTACCCGTCACCTTTCCAACCTGGTGTTTAAGAGCTTTTCTGGGAAGCTACCACCCTACCTGAATAGACTGTTTGCTGCAGCAGTTCCCTCATCCTGTAAACCTCCAATCCAGAACCGGCACCTTACTTGCAATACCACAATACAAAAAGATAGTGGCTCGATCCTCATTTTCCTACAGAGCACCACAATTATGGAATAACCTCCCAGACGCCATCGAACCTTCCCCCAGTCTAAAGTCCCTTAAGAGTTCCCTATTAACAAACCTCAATACGGAATGCACCTGTAAACATGTAACATAGTAACTATATACAGAATGCACCTGTAAACATGCAACATAGTGACTATATACAGAATGCACCTGTAAACATGTAACATAGTAACTATATACAGAATGCACCTGTAAACATGTTACATAATGACTTTATTTCCTACATATTTCTTTTTCTGTTAATCTGTATATTTGGTTTTGTATTAATATCTTGTATTTTACTATTTTGTATTTCTGTAACCACTCAATGTTCTTGAACCCAGGACATACTTGAAAACGAGAGAAATTTCAATGTATCCTTCCTGGTAAAATCCTTTATAAATAAATAAATAAATAAAATCATGGGAGACATAGTTCTAAAACATCTGGAGGGTCGAGGTTGAGCACCCCTGCTTTAGGATGAGAAAACTTTATTGTCAATGCTCTCATGTACCAGTGCAACAAATTGCAATTTACACATAGCGGAACACAAGATAAGTCAAGTGCACTCAGACCTAGAAAAAGCTGAACGTTCTTTCCTTCTACACAATATGTATGTAAATTTATCGCATGTGTGTTACTGTACTTAAAGGGAACCTCTACTTATCCTTGCAACTTTAGTGTCCCTCACGCCCTGATTGGGTGTAATCAATGGTTGAAGTGGAGGAGTTCCATCCACTTACACCACCATCACCAGCAGCCGAGACTTTGAATTTGCAGGCTGCCAATCGCCAGATAAGTCACTGATGATGACAGCACGCAGAGAGCATGCCGACTTTACCATCTCTCGGACCGTCCACGACAGTGGATGTTTTAAGAGAGGCATCCAATGGATCAGATCGAAACAATCCATCATTCTAGACAACTCCGGTCAGCAGGTGATCTCCACCTGTTATCTGTTTACACGCACATGGCCAACTCTTGCCTCCAAGACTTCTCAAAGGCAGCACCAGTCTTGTGGAATGACTTGCCTCGCCCTATCAAACTCTCCCCTGATCTTCAGGCCTTCAAGAAATCCCTCAAAACCCATCTCTTCAGATTAGCGTACCACATCACTGATAGTGATGAGCCGAACACCCCTGTGTATTCGAACATCAGAACAGCCCAAATATTCAAATACAAACTCGAACACAATGCAACCCAATGGGGGTCGAACACGCAAAATGTGTTCACAGTTCTCCTAAATGTACCGGCAGGTGCCGGTACATTTAGGAGACCTGTGGCTGCGGCCCCCGTAAATCAACTGTCCTGCAGCTGTCCCGGTCTCCTGTTCCTCCGGTCCTTCTGGCCGCGACTCCTCTGCCCCACGTCTTCATGCTGATCTGATTGGGCAAAGTCCTGCGCCTGACCTGGACTTTGCCCAATCAGGGCTCTAATTCAATATTGAATCGAACCGGCAGCCCATCCCTAATCACTGATACAACTCAATCCTCTGCTCACCTACACACACATGATTGAAGCTGCTTCTATGGCCCCACCATTCCTGAACCACTGGCAACAATGATCCTGTTATCTAGTAAAATTCCCCTTGTCTTCCTCAACCCCAATCCCTCTAGACTGTAAACTCCTATGAGCAGGGCCCTCTACACCTCTTGTTTTCATTTTATGCCCATTTATATGTATCTCGTTCCCTTTGGTTATTGTAAAGTGCTGCGGAAACTGTTGGCGCTATATAAATGATGACAATAATAATAATAATAATTCTGCACAGGCGCAATGGAACTTGCATAGTCAGAGTACGCAAGTCCCAAGCAATGCACATTTTCCGGATCCGACACTATGCGATTTGCAAAACCATGCTAAGCTGCAGGCACTTCGGAAGTCCTGAGCAAACGTGAGCAAGCTGCACGCACCGAGGGAGAAAAGGTGAGTATTTTTAGCCATAAAAAATATAATTGGACTGAGGCGACACCTGTCAGCAGCATCTACCAAATTATTTAAAGGCAAAAAAAGGGGGTGGTTATTTTATAACAGCATGTTTGTTTAATTTAGTACTTATATGATGACATGTCAACAGTCCTGGATTGTTGTTGCTGTGGAATCGTCTGATGCTTTACGAAATATATAAGAATTATAAAAAAATAACTTGAATTTAAGCTGTTACCCCAGAATTCTATGATGTTATTGTTAGCTTATTGAAAGAAATAGACCTTGAGCTATACCTGGGGTATTGTGGCATGTATAAGCTTTGCAAGATAGAATAGGTCAATGCAAGTGTGATAAGAGGGTCTCCCAAATGTTAGCCCTGCATTGTTACTGAGTTACTCAGCAGATTGTAGCAGTCACCATACACAGATAGCATGCCCTCCCCTAACAGCTCCATGTGAAAGCACAAGCAACTACTGTTAGCTTTTTCTGCAAATCAATGGCAAGAATTAGGCTGTAGGTAAACAAGCCAGAGGAAGATAACAGCACAGTTTGTTTTAGCTGAACAAGAGATCTGTTCTCAATACTCAGCCTTTTCAAATCGAACCACAGATAGCTGATCTTCTCCCTAAAAAATGCAACATACATTGAGCCAGGGAGCAAACAGGAGCTCCAGGCTGAGCCCTGATCAAGTAATGACATGGGTTTTTTTTTATGGTGGGAGATAGAATGGGTGGTGTATCCCACTGCCCTCTAGGCTCATACAATGCCCCTTTTGTACATGGCTATCATGGTACTATCACATAGGGAGCTGCATTCACACAGGGGACATGGAGCTGCTCTCTGGTGGTTACTCATTAATGCCAGCAGCTCTGACTACTAACCCTACCTGTCCATAAAAATCAATAGGTGAAATAATCTCTTTTTAAGAGGGGTTCATTTTCCGAGCTGTTTCTTGTTTAGTTGGCTGGTTGTTAGGTTGGATGTTAATTATTGTTTTATTTCTTCTTATTATTATTATCATTTTTAATCTGTCAGCATGTGTTGTGTCTGTCTGATATGTGAAAACACCCAAAGTGACATGGGTTAGAAAGTTCTGCCTGATAGAACAAAGTGTGCATTTCTCTTGTTGAGAAAAAAATAACAAAAGCTTATGGAATCTAAACACACTTAAAGCAGTGTATTATTTAATGGGCACACATACATACCCCTCTGCAGCTTGTGGTCAGGACCTGTTACAATGTGTGATGCTGACAAGCAGATGCTGGTGACAAGCTATAACCTCATGTTACCCCAGATTTGGTCTAAATTGACAGTATAATTAATCTAACAAAGACTTGTAATCTGTTACTTGTTTTATACAATGTATGTCTTCAATAAAATTATTACTGAACAAAAACCCGTAAAAATAAAGTTAAAAATTACTTTTAATGATCCCAGTTCCATTTGATGATTTTTTCTGATTCTGTTACATAGAATTCCATTTGATGATTTTTTCTGATTCTGTTACATAGAATTCCATTTGATGATTTTTTCTGATTCTGTTACATAGAATTCCATTTGATGATTTTTTCTGATTCTGTTACATAGAATTCCATTTGATGATTTTTTCTGATTCTGTTACATAGAATTCCATTTGAAAATTCGGTTATTACAGCAACTCAAGTCACATTTGGTTATTAGACCCTGAATTATTGCACAACTCTCCACTACAAGTGAAGATCAGTAAATACCATAATGGATACAGATCAGTAATGTGTATGTGTGTGTTCATACCTATATACATGCAAACATATATTTACATATCTGCATATACACATGTATGTGGTTTTATATATATATCAATGTTTAGAAATTGCACATTATATGTGTCTATATATATATATATATAAATTTTGTTTAAAAATGGTCTATAATATACAACATGTATGTGTATGCATATATTTTCTTGCATAGTGAGTGTGTGAGTGCATGCATATATATGTTCTTGTATAGTGTGTCAGGGTTATTCAGAGAGCAGTGAAAAGCTGGAGAATGACTAGAGAATGGAAAATTCTAGGTCAAAATAGTGGATTTGGAAAGTGAGATAAATGGGAGAATTTTTCTGGTTTGGCTAATTTAACCTAGACTTTTCCATTCTCCAGTCATTCTCCTGCTTTTCACCGCTCTCTGAATAACCCTGTGTGTATATATATATATAGATTATTGAACATTTCGTTTACAATGACTATATATATATATATATATATATACGTGTGTTTATTATTGCAGAAGCCACTTGCACATCACAGCAGATATAGTGTGTGTGTGTGTGTGGTTGCGTTTAATCTGACTTTTTGCCCTTCACCATAAATTATATGAGTATATATATAATCAAGTTTATAGTTGTGAAAGACATTTACACATCCCAGCAATTCAGAGAACTGTTTCACAGAACTCATGTGCAACATTCCCCATATGCAGCAAGGATCTCTGGGAAGTAAGTGCAAATGAAGTCCGCAATTTCCCACTTTTTTGCATCATGGGTCTGTTTTAACACAGATCCCTCCCTGTCAGTGTAATGCCATACTATTAGCTTTTTTGTAAAACAAAGGTCATGTTATGCAACAAGTCGCAGCCACTCCTGAACAGCTGTTTCGGGCAATATATATATATATTATATCGGCTTCTGTAATAATAAAAATAACAAATATATATATAATTCCAGAAAAAGGTGCACTTTCTTCATACAGATAGAATACCTGTTTACACCATAAAAATATGGAATATTTATTTCTGAAATATGGAATATAAGAATTCTTATGGTATAAGTGTGTGCACCTTTTTCTGGAATTGTACACATTGGTAGCACCGTAACTAAATATCATGATTTATACCTGGATGTGAGGCCTCTTGTATATATATACACGTCATAAGGTGCTGAAATATAAAAATTAAATAAAATAAAATAAGAAAATTAATTTAAAAAAATTATATATGACCAGTTGCAGTGGATGCTTGTATATATATATATATGTATATATATATATATTAGTTGTGTTTATTATTGCAGAAGCCACTTGCACATCATAGCAATTCGATGAATTCCATCCCAGAGCTCCTGTGCCACATTCCCCATACACAGCAAGGAATTCTGGGTAGGATATGCAAATGACCTCTGTCTCACTCTTATGCATCCTGGGTCTGTTATTACACAGAACCCTAAAATCAATGCTATGCCACACTGTGGCTTTCTAGCAGAGATAAGGTTATGCAACTGGTCAAAACCACTCCTAGGACAGCGCTGTTTCGGGTTTGTTGGACCCTCATCAGCAGGAGCTAGGCATGATGACCAGTTGCAGTGGATGCTTGTATATATATATATATATATATATACATACACATAAGAGGCCTCACATCCAGGTATAAATCATGATATTTATGGCTCCAGTGCTACCAATGTGCCATAGACATATAATTCTATAAGGTGCTGAAATGTAAAATTTAAATAAAATATATATAGATTTTATTTTATTATTTTATTTATATTTTACATTCAGCACCTTATGACATGCAGCTGTACAGGTGAGAGTTTCACATTTTTAACCTTAAACGTAACCATTAAGGTAAACTAGCCATACACAGAGATAAGAAATATCTTTCTCAGATAATCTGTTTGGCCTCTGTTAAAAAAAAAAAGGGTAAAATTTGAAAAAATAAATTCTGCTGTCCATACTATTCATTGTGATTCACGTTCATTCAGGTCACTTTGTTGTTATGATTTTACTTTTTTCCTGATGCCATCAAAGTTTTCAGCCAGGGAGGAATAAAAGATGTCACCATGTTGGTTTGGATTAAATACACATGTATATAGACCGACATAATAGTAATCATTTACTAAGCAGAGTGCTGGGGTGAGCAAGGTACATTGTTTATTGTTTGTGTGTGTATTCTTTGTGGATAGTGTACAAAAATCTAATGAATATCATTGTCATATCATTTAATCAAACACAGATTTCAAGGGGACCACCACTGAAGAAACTCCCAAAAATCTGTGGGGGGATTGTATTGTCAATGCACAGGTATAACACAATGTAACCAACACAGGCTGGCAAGGAAAGCTAATTCGTTTAGTACCCTCACCCTTCATAACAAGTTAATTAGGGGAATTCAACAGCTTTAGGGTGGTTAAATAAAGCCCAAATACTATCGATATAGTAAAATGCATTATCCCAGGCACTTAAAACACCCTTTTATATAAAGGAAAGCTTGGGGTGGGGGGGGGCTGTCCACCTCATCCCCCCCTGTTCCTACACACTCAACTGGGACCCACTTTATGTCACCTCCAGCACCCCACACGTTAATGTGATTTAGGTAGGTGTGTTGTGCTTCATAAACATTAATACAGATATTATCAATGATAATCCATGCTAATCTTGCTTAAATACATTATAAATAAAGAATAATTAATGATACTTATGTTAATTGATGTGTCCCTGTTATTGTTTTCCTGGTGTTTTATTAAAAGTATTTTTACGTTTAAAACTCCCATTGAAACTAATATGAAGAAATGTAATGACCAAAAAAGCCCCTAATGACTACCAAATCAAAGAAATGACTAAAATTTAGGGATTTAAAATAAAATACAAATTTAAATGTTTCCTGGTGCCCTTTATTAAGAATAACGAGATTATTGTCTAGTAAATAAAAAAAATGTATGATTTGGCTTTTATACCTATACACAAACACAACTACCAAACTAATATATATATGTACTTACAAGGTTTGTGGTGGAGGACAAAAAGTGAGATATAAGGCCTCCACGCAATAATTAATAGGTATATATATATATTATATATATACACACAATAATATATATAGATATATGTATAAATATATACACATAATATATACACACACACACATTGTATATATACACATTCATACATAATACACATATGTATATATATATATACGCTCATATATAATCATACATATTTATATACACAAATCAAAACGCAACAGTTGAGGTATGATATTATTAAATAAATTAACGCAATATATTGTGACTGATTGAGAGAAAAGCAGGTATTTTTTTTATTATTATTATTTTTCAGTTAACATGAATGTTATATGACATAGGAAATGCAATATACCTAATACCACCAGGGACAACAGGTCATTTTGGGTTCAGGTTTTGGGAGGAGGGAACCTGTATCTGCTGTCACCACAAAGTTACTTGGTGAGTTTAACATTTAAGGTAAATCATTGAAACATATTTTTAATATTACAAAATGTTCAAGGACATCACAGATAAAGCCACCATTTACTGCTGGTATCTACAGGAAAGCCTGATGTGATCTGCTTTGTTGAGATCCAGGTATTCCAAAGGGTTTATCCACTAAACAACCAGCTGTACAAACTGATAAACAAAAATAGGAGAAAAAATACCGGCAAGCTCTAAATTTCCAACAAGACATGGTTTTGTTACGTTTACCCTAATATCTGTCTTTGGAAACCTCTTAAATCGCCATGTAATTAAAAAGTCTCATCATTTTCTGTAAGGAGAGAACTCAGAATAGAAAATGCCTCATTTACATAAAGATCATGTGTAAGTAAACACTGAAACAAACTGCAATATGTATACAATCGAAATAATAAATACACATACAACAAATCACACACATTACATACTATAGGCTCACACAAATGCATTTACAATTATTTATAAAGCACCAAGGTATTCCACAGCAGTGACAAAAACACTATCAAACACACACACACACACACACACACACACTAAATGCTAAATAATGACATAAGGAGAATACTCAATACATTTGGAAAATACTTAATAAAAGAATAAAATAATTTATGAAATGGGACAATTGATGCCACGTTCCAGTAATTGTGGTATTTATAAACACATCCCACTGTGTATCTTCACTAAAATGTGTTTTTCATAGCATACCATTATAATGCATTTTGGAAATAAAATGCCAAATATAAAAGACACTCCATCAAAATTCGTTCAGGAAGAAATGAGCAATTTACTGAACTCCACATTTTGCAATTAGCAGAGCCAGACAATTTGCATATTAACATTATGTAACACAACCTATGACACATCGCATAAAATACTATTAATACTATAAAATTGTCATTCACTTATTTTGGCTTTAGTCGAGATCTGTCTCTTCTACTTTTACAAAGGTTGTAAAAGCTGCAAAATGAAAGATCTGCTCATTATTGGAAGAATTAACCTGGAGATACATTATAACACGAGAAAGTATACAGGTTCCATGAGACTGTAATGGTAATGTATCACAGCTGTATCCATATATCCCCAACCTAGGCTATTCCCACACCAAGACACACACACTTTGTCATAATTCAGCCTTGTTATCTAACTAGTAGAAGTGCTACAAAACTGTAGTGTCAACACTACGTGTTGTAAAGCATTAATGGACGTGTGTTTGTGTGTCATATTATAATGTTATTTTATAAACGATCTGATGTTGTACAAATTGAATATATTAGCGAGTATTATTAGAAATGATACAAATGGCAAATAATGTATTTTTTCTTCTAAAAGTCCCCGATCTATTTTATTATGGATAATGTGTTGTTTCTAATTAATCGTCAATATCTTGACTGTTGGGATTCTAGTCATAGATGTTTGTGTTACGAAATAAACCCTATATTTAATAGCTACAACATTATATATATATATTGTATAATGTACTTAGTGATATAGCAATTCTGCATTTTATTGATACCGTTTATTGTGTGTTGTAATATCACATTATGTTATTCACATACTTACACATTTCTACTGCATTGAGCTCATGCTACATGTATAACCCACTGGAAATGTGCTGATATATAATCAGTATTTCTGATGGATTGATACTGTGTTATCTACTGAGCTATATGTCAAACATGTCAATAAACCGTGCTGTTATGTAGGGGAAAATTCGATCGTCTCGAGGAATAATGAAAACAATATTTTCAAAACATTGGCCACCAGCACCTTACTTGCAATACCACAATACAAAAAGAAAGTGTCTCGATCCTCATTTTCCTACAGAGCACCACATTTATGGAATAATCTCCCAGACGCCTCAAAACTTCCCCCAGTCTAAAGTCCCTTAAGACTACCCTATTAACATACCTCAATATGAAATGCACCTGTAAACATGTAACATAATGACTTTATTTCCTACATATTTATTTTTCTGTTAATCTGTATATTTGGTCGTGTGTTAATATCTTGCATTTTACTATTTTGTATTTCTGTAACCACTCAATGTTCTCGAACCCAGGACATACTTGAAAACGAGAGAAATCTCAATGTATCCTTCCTGGTAAAATACTTTATAAATAAATAAATTAATTAATAAATATAGTAAATCTACAGATATTGTGGTGCTATAAGATTACATGGCTTTTCAGATGTCACAGGTTTAATATAATTAATTCCTGCTATTTCTCTCTCTTTCCATCTTTCTATATCTGTCATTGTTTCTTTCTTTCTGTTTCTCTTTTTCTCACTCCTTTACTGTCTTTTTCTATCTTTCTTCCTTTCTCTCTATCCAGCTTTCACCCTCTTTCCTTTATACTTTCTTTCTTCCTTTCTCTCTATCCAGCTTTCACCCTCTTTCCTTTATACTTTCTTTCTTCCTTTCTCTCTATCCAGCTTTCACCCTCTTTCCTTTATACTTTCTTTCTTCCTTTCTCTCTATCCAACTTTCACCCTCTTTCATTTATACTTTCTTTCTTCCTTTCTCTCTCTCTCTCTCTCTCTCTCTCTCTCTCTTTCTCTCTCTCTATGCTTTGAATTCTTTCTTTTCCCCCTTTCTTTCTATCTTTCTTCATTTCTCTTCTTCTCTATCCTTTGCATTCATTCTCTCTTTTTATTTACTCTTTCTTTCTTTCTTTCTTCTTTCTTTCTCATTCATTCTCTCTATCTTAGGCATTCTTTCTTTCTTTCTTTCTATCCTTTGCATTCATTCTCTCTATCTTATGCATTCTTTCTTGCTTGCTTGCTTTCTTTCTTGCTTTCTTTACAATGTCGCTTCATCTCCCTGTCTCTTTCTTTCTTTCTTTCTTTCTTTCTTTTTCTATTCTTTACAATGTCGCTTCATCTCCCTGTCTCTTTCTTTCTTGCTTTCTTTCTTTCTTTCTTTCTCTATTCTTTACAATGTCGGTTTCTCTCTCTGTCTCTTTCTTTTTTTCTCTCTATCCTTTGCATTCATTCTCTCTTTCTTTCTCTATTCTTTACAATGTCGCTTTCTCTCTGTGTCTCTTTCTTTCTTGCTTTCTTTCTCTTTCTATCCATCTTTATCTCTCCTCTTTCTGTCTTTCTTTCTCTCTCAGTTCTACATAACAAGCACCAGGTAGTGCATTAATGTCCTGAGTGTGTGAATGACTTGCTGCTGGGTAACAAGCATTTCCCTGGCCACATGGCTAACACTTACATGTTCTCCTTATTATAGGCTCTTATCACCTCTCCAGGTCCAGAAAGAAGGAGAATTGCATTTGTCCTGTCCTATAAAATTCATTTACCTGGATGTAAAATGTTTATTTAATTCCAGGCACCTGTGGCCTGCAGAGCCCTGACTGCTGCCTGTCCCTGGAGATGAATGCATTCCCTGCTGTTTATTGCCACTTTTTATTGTCCTGTTCTTGCTTTCCCTGCTGCCTCCCATACATACAGTTTACCTGGAAAGCTGTTAGGGTTTAAGCTGTTCTTAACCCCCCCCCCATCCTCTTCTCTCCTGTCCTCTGGAGCTTCTTGCAGATATTCCTGATTGCTTTGATTGCACCAATAGCACATGAATCTGTGTTTTGATAAGAATTTGGGTCAGGGGAGAATATGCGAATTGCCTTTGACTTATACTTATACTGTATATGTAAAATAATTGTATGTAGATTAAATGGAGCACGTGATGCCGCCTATGGATCAGAAAGGGTCATTAACATTTGCACCTCTTTGAGCAGAGAGGTATATATTTTTTTATCTCCCTCTAGGATTTGCTATCTGAAAAAATGCCCATTCTAAAAATTTTACCTGCTGCGAAAGCCTGAGTAAAAGTGAATTTATTTTGCAATTAAATGTGTTTTTTTTTCCTTAACACAAATCAGTATATATAGCTCGAGACAGAACAATGACACACATATATATAGATATATAGATAGATATAGATAGATATATAGATATATAGATATAGAGATAGATAGATAGATAGATAGATAGATAGATAGATAGATAGATAGATAGATAGATAGATATAGAGCTAGATAGATATATAGAGATAGAGATAGAGATAGATATAGATATAGATAGATATATAGATATAGATATAGATATAGATGATAGATATAGATGATAGATATAGATAGAGATAGATATAGAGATAGATAGATAGAGATATATATATATACGTTAGAAAATTAAATAGAATAAGATGTTCAGATAGATAACTAGATAACTGGTATGACAGTCATATGGACGAAGACAGAGGTAGATATAGATGAAACATAGATAATGGATAGATAGATAGATAGATAGATAGATAGATAATACATAGATAATGGATAGATAGATAGATAGATAGATTGATAGAGGATAGTTAATTGAAAAATGTATGGATATAGGTATAGATAAGCAGATGTATATCTATATAGGTAGATAGATAGATAGAGGATTAATATAGATATGGATAGATAACTAGATAAATAGCTATATAAACAAGCGAATAGAGAGACAGCTAGACGATTATAGGTGATGATGACAGATAGATAGATAGATAGATAGATAGATATCTATGCTAGATAGCTATATAACCAAACGAACAGAGACACAGCTATGCGATTATAGGTGATGATGACAGATAGATAGATAGATAGATAACTATGCTAGATAACTATATAACCAAACGAACAGAGACACAGCTATGCGATTATAGGTGATGATGACAGGTAGACAGACAGACAGACAGACAGACAGATAGATAGATAGATGATTAATAGAGATATTGATAGATAAATATGCTAGACAGCTATATAACCAAACGAATAGAGAAATTCCTTTGCTGGTTGCAACATTATACTTGATTTGATTTTCAAACGAATAGAGAGACAGCTAGACGATTATAGATGATGACAGATCGATAGATTGATGATTAATATATATATTGATAGATAACTATGCTAGATAGCTATATAACCAAACGAACAGAGACACAGCTATGCGATTATAGTTGATGACAGGTAGATAGACAGACAGACAGACAGACAGACAGACAGACAGATAGATAATACTAGATGGATGAAAGATGGAGATCGATAGCCATTGATAGGTAGATACATATAAAAGTAGATCTACCATTCAATAGCAACTACTTTCTTTCAACCAGAGGAACTCTTGTTGTTTATATATAAAAAAATAATGCTGATAGTAATATGATTTGAACAGGAAGATTCTCTAGTCTCTGATTTTAGACTGAAAAATGCAAATTCAAATTTTCCTGTTTCTTTTTTAATCTTTCAGGAAGACATTTGTTACATATGACGTCAAAATGAGCGACACTGTTAGTATACGTCATTGCAAAACCATTTCCTGACATACTGCTGTGGGTTACTAGATTTATGTGCAGTTTACATGGATTAAAAAAAGGCTACTTCACTTCTTATTTCATCTTTCCATGAACACAGATGCACTGCCAGCAGCAAGAGGCTCTGTGACCCTCTACTTATTTATTTCCCTAAAATAATCCATTGTCTACTGATACCTGTGAACAAGGCTTTGCATATTTTACAGGTGAACAGGTTATTCTACAAGTGGTTCTATGGAACAATAGATTGTAAAAAGGTCTCACAATGCTGATGGAAGAGCAGCATGTGACTATATGCTCACATTATCAGCTATTGCCATTACTACAAGACTGAGGCATGTTTAGCTTTAATTGAATTAATTCATTAATTCAATTCACCCAGGACATACTTGAAAACGAGAGAAATCTCAATGTATCCTTCCTGGTAAAATACTTTATAAATAAATTAATTAATTACAGTTCTCATTGAAAAGAAAATAAAGAGAGATGCTTTTTTTTTTAAAATTTTTTATTTAAAGATTAAAAGTACAAAGAAAGATCATGAAATCAAACGAAAATGCGGCCATATATGGCCTGTTAAACCGAAGACGAAAAGTCCGGTGGCAAAGTCTAGCGTGAATGAGGAAAAGTTAAGCTACAAACAATGCGTTCAATTTTAACGGTCGGCTAAAGAATAGACCATGCGTGAATCAAGAAAATCGTGCCGAAGTCGTATAGCTGAAAATTAAAAACAAAATCAGAAACAAAACAGTCCGGGGGATTCGTCGGAAAAGCAATTATAACAAAAAGCACATGGAGGGGTAGGATAATCTTCATCCCGGCTGTATCTCCGGAGGGTCCAGGGGAATACCGGCCGTCGCAAGGTCAGTCCAAGCTGTAGCAGGGTCCGTAATTGTATATGGTACATTAGTGTGCGTTACCACCAAAGTGCCCGCCGGGCCCCACCGGTAGCGAATACCTTTCCTGCACAGGGTAGACGTCACCTCTCTAAAACGGCGTCGTGCCATCAAGGTCTGAAACGGTAGGTCATGGTAAAGTGCCAGGGTAGATCCCTCGAATTGCACCGGATCTCGTGCGCCAGGGGTTGACATAATCTTCACCTTAAAAGCCACATCGCGAAAAGCTACCACAACATCCCTCGGTGCTCCCGTTAGGGACGATGCAGGTCTCCGGACCCGAAATACAGAGCCAACGACATCTGGCGTATCCAATGGGAGCCCAACGACCTGGAGGGCCAAACGAGTGACATAGGGCAACAGTTCCTCAGCTGAAACCGAATCTGGGACGCCCCTGACCCGTATGTTACGGCGTCTGTTTCGAGATTCTAATGTTTCCACGGAGCGGGTCAGGACCTCCATCTGCGACTGAAGTGCGACAACCTGGTGCGAGAGACGAGTCTGTTCCAGCTTCATCGCGGAGGTAGTCGCTTGGACCTCCACCACCTGAACCTGTACCGCAGCAACCTCCTCGCGGACCGCAGCCACTTCTGGTTTCCAGATTTCCCGTATCTTTCACAGCTCATTTAAAATTATGTAGAAATCGCCTTTTGTGGCAGGAAGATGTTCATCTTCTCCTCTTGACGCGGAGTCAGCGGTACTCGTCGCCAGGGGGGCTACTTTCGGCACAGTCACTGTCGCCTGAGGCACCAGTTCCGGGCCAGGGTTTCTATGCGGGGCCCCCGCTGCTGGTGGTAGAAAGTTGAGATTCGTCGGCTGAGTCCTCGCCAGTCAGGGCCTGAAAGGACACCGCCAGTGCGGCCTTACGCTTTTTCTGCGCCCGCTTCTTCGCCGCCGCGGAGAGTGGGCGCAAGTCTTGCGACAGGTTCTGAGAGGAGAGCCACATCATCCCCGCTCCGTCTCCGCTTGGCCAGGAACCGTCATCTTCCCCAGACGATCCATAATTTGGAGGGAGAGGCACAATCACCTTCCCCCTTTCAGTAACAGACCCACCTGTCAGCGTGTCCCTAATATCCCGCTGGCGGGAGCTCCCCTTCGACGTCCGGCCGTTTGGCATGTCGCTGCAGTCATCGCAGGCACAGAGGGTCCGTTCGCTGCTGGCACGAGGTTTCAAAAATGGCCGCCGTCACTAGGCCCAAGTCCGGGAAAAACGCTGCAGAGCACCTCGGAACACCCGGTTCGATAGCCGGTAAGGAGCACGGCAATCCCCAGACCACTCCGGGGCAACCAAGCACTGCAAGATGCCGTGTAGGAGGAGGAAAAAGGCGGTAAAACGCTGGCTCAATGCGGAGCTCCTCTGAAACACGGCTGCCTGCTGCTGCTGCTAGCTCCGCCCCCAAGAGAGATGCTTTTGATGTCATATACTGGGTCTAGAGGTTAAGATATTTTTTAATAAAAATAATAATTATTATTATTATTTGTAATTATGAAAATAATTGTAATAAAAAAATAGATATAAAATATTTATTCATTATTTTATTCCTTGTTCAAATCAAATTAAATTATTTAAAAAAAAAACTAAAAATATATATAAAAAAATGGAAACTGCATAATAAATAGATGAAAATTATACTAAACCCCATCTGATACATTCCCTTGTAAAGAAACAAAAAAGGGGGAAAAGGGACCCTAACTTTCCAGGGCTAACAATGTTCTATTTTTATTCTGGTGTTTTCTCTTTGGATACAGGAAAGGCTTGCTCCTCTGTGAGCTGTTTCCGCCCACTGTAACCTTTGCATGGTTGACAAGTTTTGACAGGGAGAGATAAACTAAACCCAATATTGAAACATTGGAAAATAAAAGAATCGACAGAGATTACACCCGCCTGCTCAGAGAATTCACAAACACACTCAGTGCATTAGGAGCATTGGCCTACAATTTAAATACATGTTTTGTGTTGAGGAGCAATCTTTAGCATTTACAAGTGTATATCCATATGTATATGGGACCATTCATCTGAAATCTCTTAGATTGCAAGCTCACTTGAGCAGGGTCCTCTTATCATACCATTTCACGGAATGTGTGTTTTTAACAATTAATCTTAGGGTAAAATATGAATTTTGCATAAAGATTGTTACTAGTAGTTAAAATATTAAAATAATGTAAAGTTGCTAATTTGTCACGTATTTGTTTATCCTTTACAGAAAACATTGCTGTGATGAAAGGTTATAAACCACAGATGGGGTCCTTTATATTGCACAGTATCACAAGGGGTCTGCATTATCAACATACTGCTAAAAGTGGCCTTTGTGTCAGATACAGTAAATGTGATAAGAAAGATAATAAAAGTGGTCAGATCTCCTGCTTATAGATATTTGTAGTGATCAATGAGATTATTAGAAATGCAGCATTCAAAAATACCAATAGAATATGAAATAATATCTGCATGTGACATAATGCCTGTATATGGAAATTACAGTAACATCTTGTATCTGTGCTGTACATGGAGTTTTAGACATGTGCGTTTAGTTTCGATCCGAATTACAATTTTGACGAAAATTAGCCGATTCGTATTTCGAAAGCATTTCTGAAATGCGTAAAATCGTCCGTCTGAACTCGCAAATAGGTCCGAAATGCGATAAAAAACTGAATGAAAATTAGCCGAAACGAGAAATAAAACAAAAAACGAAATGGTCCAAAACAAATAAAAACAGGGATTTTTTTTCCCATTGAAACCTGTAGGATTCGCCTGATTAAACCTGTCGAATGAACCACCATAAATCAGGGTTAGAAATTAGGGTTAGACACTAGGGCTAGACATTCTAACCCTAATTACTAATCCTAGTTTTTAACTCTAATTTCTAATCCTAGCTTCTAACCCTAATTTCTAATCCTAGCTTCTAACCCTAATTTCTAACCCTAACCCTAATTTCTAATCCTAGCTTCTAACCCTAATTTCTAACCCTAACCCTAATTTCTAACCCTAATTTCTAATCCTAGCTTCTAACCCTAATTTCTAACCCTAATTTCTAATCCTAATTTCTAATCCTAGCTTCTAACCCTAATTTCTAACCCTAACCCTAATTTCTAATCCTAGCTTCTAACCCTAATTTCTAATCCTAGCTTCTAACCCTAATTTCTAACCCTAACCCTAATTTCTAATCCTAGCTTCTAACCCTAATTTCTAACCCTTAATTTTTAACCCTAACCCAAATTTCTAACTCTAGCTTCTAAATTAGAAGCTAGGGTTAGAAATTAGGGGTAGGGATAGAAATTTGAGTTAGAAGCTAGGGTTAGAATTTCTAACCCTAATTTCTAACCCTAGCATCTAACCCTAATTTCTTGGCAAATACTTTCATCTCCATACGAAATAACAATTTTTTTTCGTTTCGTATCGGGAAATATTTCGGATGGTGTGTATTTCGTTGCTGGTCCGGTTCGGAACATCTAACGAATCCAAAGCACCAAATTGGCCTATTTCGTGAGAAAAACGAATCGGTACGAAAGGAACCGCACGTCCCTAGTGTTAACTGCAGGCCTGCCCTTTGGGTGGGGCGTACACGGCACACATCTTGGGCTCCGCGTTTTGGGAGGCCCCACACCACTGCTGAACCGTCTGTGTGATAAAAATTGTAAGCAACCTCCACCTTCTACTAGGGAGATAGGATGTCAATTTATGGAGTATGGAGAGGTGTTGAGGGGGTGTATATCTGGGGGGAGGTGGGAAGATCAGCGGGATCAGTGTGTATCTGTGTGGGAAAAATGGTGGAGTATAAGGAGGTGTGGCGTTGAAAGCGTGATGAGGGGCCCCAAAAAAGTTCTTGTCCAGGGCCCCTAAAATTCTAGAGGTGGCCCTGGTTAACGGTGTATGCACTGTAATATGTGCAGGGTTTATTATGAGTGTATGCAGTATGTGCTCAGCAGTGTGCACTGTGTGTGCGTTACATGCATGCTATTGTTTATTCAGTATGTTATTTATTTATAAAGTATTTTACCAGGAAGGATACATTGAGATTTCTCTCGGTTTCAAGTATGTCCTGGGTTCAAGAACATTGAAATGTTACAGTCATTACAGAAATACAAAGTAATACAATGCAAGATATTAAAAAAACAACACAAATATACAGATTAACAGAAAATAAATATGTAGGAAATATAGTCACTAGGTTACATGTTTACAGGTGCATTCTGTATTGAGGTATGTTAGTAAGGAGCTCTTGAGTGACTTAAGACTGGTGGAAGATTTGATGGTGTCTGGGAGGTTATTCCATAATTGTGGTGCTCTGTAGGAAAATGAGGATCGAGCCACTTTCTTTTTGTATTGTGGTATTGCAAGTAAGGCGCTGGTCCTGGATCTGAGGTTATAGGATGAGGGAACTTCTGGGGGAAGCAGCCTATTCAGGTAGGGTGGCAGCTTCCCAGAAAAGTCAGTTGGTGCTCTCTCCTGTTTCGCTATGTCAACCATATGCTCACTCCCATCTGACTCAACTACATTATCCCACCCAGCCACATAACCACCCCAGACCAGTCACCCAATCAAACACTGAGCTATCTCACTTAGTCAATCACATACTCATATGCTCACTCCCATTCCACTCAACTACTAATTTCCATCTCACTCCACATTCATTCCAATGAAACACAACCTCTAAAACATTCACATTCCCCACAGCCACACATGCAAAAACTATCAATATGCACATGCACTCGACCACACCTTTTGTCACAAATCAACTGTGTAAAGTGGCTGGGGGTAGCGACAAAATGGATCTTAACCCTTTCGCTGCTGAGGCTTTTCCCGCCCCTGTGCTGAGGTCATTTTTTACCTGTTTTGCGCATCATGTTTAAACCTGTTTTGAAGGCTTATTTTAGTATATGACATCGACATATTATATATCGTTCTTTCCGTCAGACTCGGTAGATTCATAATATGTCATTATTATATGTATACGTTATGTCATGTTTGTATATTATAACAAAAAATGCAATAAAATATGTATTTTCAATAATTTACAGCGTGTAAAGTGTTTTTTTCCACATTTTAACATGCGAGCAATTGCGGTTATATTTTGTATGGGGTGCGCTTGTTAAAAAAATTAGAGATGGGGTCTCGTTACATTTTTTTTTGGGGAAAATGACACCATTTTTAACAAACGCACCGCATACAAAAATCGTTAATGCAGCATTATTGTTCACATTATAATTGAAATGGGAACAATATTGCTGCATTAACAAAACAAAAAAAAAAAAAAAAAAGTGTTTATTTTTTTTTTTTAATTTTTTTTTTAATTTTTTTTATTTTTTATTTATTTTTTACATTTTTTTTTACTTTCATGTTTGGTATCGTTGGAACGGCCATGCTCTGGCCGATCCAACGATATCAAAATTTAACCCCTAACTGCCACGGATCGGGAGATAGGGAGTTCATTGGAACTCCCTATCTCCACAGTTCGTGGCAGTTAGGGGTTAATGCTAGGACTGGCGTCATCGTGCTGCGCACGATGACGCCAGTCCTCTGGGGGAGTTCCCGGAAGCTTGGCCGACATCCAAGATGTCGGCCAGCTCCCGGGAAGGATCGCAAATCGGCGCTTTTCAGCGCCGATTTGCGATCCAGCTCCCCAGGGGTTAATGCCAGGCATCATTTGGAAGGGCAGGCTGTGCCCTTCCAAATGATGCCTGGGTTAAGCCCCTGTGAGCCGCCGATCGGGAGGGAGAGAGGTCCGAAGGACCTCCCCCCCTCCCTTTCAGGCGCCTCCTCCGCACATGCGGGTGGGGCGCCTGAATTATGTGTCATCGCGGGGGCGCGATGACACATAATAATGGCGGCCACTGCTCCGGATGCCGGGCTGACATCCAGGATGTCAGCCCGCACCGGAGGGGCCAGCGATCGGCCGGAACCCGGCCGAACGCTGACCCCAATGCGAGGACGCGCTCAGCGCGTCCTCCGCATACCAGGGGCAATGCTGAGGACGCGCTGAGCGCGTCCTTAGCATTGAAGTGGTTAAACTATGTATGTGTCTGAAAATCCTTGCTCCGGTCCTAGATATGATGAAGTTACCTCTCCCTGTATTCTGCCCTCTCCCTGGCTGTTGCAATGCAGCAGTAAATTTTGCTGAGCTTTTTATTACAGTGAGGGACGAGGCTGATTCTTGCAGCTTCTTCACAGTAAAACAGGGTGATAGAAGTGAAGTCTCACTGGGAGTTTGTTTCTCCTCAGGGGCCCCACTAGTCTTACTTTAAAACAAGTATGCAAATGAGGTATTATATGCTAATTTTTGGTATTTTTTGTGTTATTATTATTATTATTATTATTCTATATTTATAAAGTGCCAGCATATTCCGCAGCGCTGTACAATAAGCACAGTATAGACAGGGTTACAATACATTGAACAACATTTGACAAACAGTACAGGAGGAGATGAGGGCCCTATTCCCGTAGGAACTCACAATCTAGGAGGGTTGGGGTTGGAAACAGGAGGAGAGGACTGTAAGGTGAGAGTGATTGATGGTTGCGTCAGTGAGTTGGGTGGTAGACTTCCCTAAATAGGAACGTTTTAAGGGAGCGTTTGAAGGAAGAGAAGTTAGGGGAAAGTCTGACAGTACGAGGGAGAACGTTCCAGAGAGTGGGTGCTGCGCGTGAGAAATCCTGCAGTCTATCATGGGAAGAGGTGATGCGGGGAGAAGCTAGGCGCAGGTCACTGTTTGACCTTAGGGAGCGGGCTGGGGTGTATTTGGTGATTAGTGAGGACAGGTAGTGGGGAGCTGAGTTAGTGAGGGTTTTGTAGGTAAGGATAAGGATTTTGAACTTAATTCTGCAGTGGATGGGGAGCCAGTGAAGGGACTTGCAGAGGGGAGCGGCAGAGACAGAGCGGCGGGTGAGATGAATTAGCCTGGCGGAGGCGTTCAGGATGGATTGTAGGGGGGAGAGGCGGGACAGAGGGAGGCAGGATAAGAGATTATTGCAATAGTCGAGTCGGGAGATTACCAGGGCGTGTATGAGTTGTTTTGTGGTGACAGCGGTAAGAAATGGCCGAATTCTGGAAATATTACGCAGTTGGTATCGGCAGGAGGAGGAAAGACTTGATGTGGGGGATGAAGGAAAGAGCAGAGTCAAGTGTAACTCCAAGACAGCGAACTTGGTTTGATGGGGAGATGGTGATACCCTCCACCGTGATAGAGAAGTCAGGAGGTGGGGAGGCATTGGAGGGAGGAATAAGTAGGAGCTCAGTCTTTGACATGTTGATCTTTAGGTGGTGGGAGGCCATCCAGGAGGAGATGCCAGATAAACAGTCACTGACTTTTGAAAGGACAGGGGGAGAGAGATCAGGGGTAGAGAGGTAGATCCGAGTGTCATCAGCGTAGAGGTGGTAATTAAAGCCAAAGCTGTTATGATGCAAAACGAAGTTTACTCATTTTTGGAAGAAAAAGTAGTATATTAATCAGAATTATCATAATGATCCCCTAAACTCAATCTTATATTTATTTATAAAGTATTTTACCAGGAAGGATACATTGAGATTTCTCTCGTTTTCAAGTATGTCCTGGGTTCAAGAACATCGAAATTTGACAGTCGTTACAGAAATACATAGTAATAAAATGCAAGATATTAAAAACAAAACACAAATATACAGATTAACACAGAAAATAAATATGTAGGAAATATAATCACTGTGTTACATGCTTACAGGTGCATTCTGTATTGAGGTATATTAACCCCTTAACGATAGGTGGGCGTCGCCTGTCAGGGTGGCTTAAGTGACTTTAGACTGGGGGGAGATTTGATCGTGACTGGGAGGTTATTCCATAACTGCGGTGCTCTGTAGGAAAATGAGGATCGAGACGCTTTCTTTTTGCATTGTGGTATTGCAAGTAAGGTGCAGGTCCTGGATCGGAGGTTATAGGATGAGGAAACTGCAGGGGGAAGCAGCATATTCAGGTAGGGTGGTAGCTTCCCAGAAAATCTCTTAAACACCAGGTTGGAAAGGTGAAGGGTGCGTCTAGATTACAGTGACGGCCAGTTTAGCTCTTTTAACATGTCACAATGGTGGGTCATGTAGTTACATTGTAGCATAAACGGCAGAATGAGTTATACAATGTAGTAAGTTTAGGCAGCTGCATACAATATATATACAGTATATAGAGTACTGGGTTTTAAAGGAATGTCTATGATGATATATACTGTACATGTATTAATGTTAACTATACAATGTGTTACAGTACCTTAAAAGTGAGATATTAGGAGCAGAAATACTGGAGAAATCCAACAATAATTTTTATCCACATGATCATTTGCATTGTAGAAAATGTTGCTGGCTATGTGGTATGAGCCTTTTTATGATACATTGTTGATTACATTATGACCCATCAGACAGTTCTCTGTTCAGGTAAATAGATATGCATTTAACAACGAGACCAACGTAGGATATTGATACCAAGGATTTCTGAATAACATTTATTCTAGTGCAGGACACATTGTTATTACACAATTGTTAACACAAATACAGGAAATATGAAAGAAGACACAGAGGGCACCATTACATGCTTGTTGCTAACGCTAGCGCTCACCTGAGTGAGCGTTAACATCAGCCCTGGTGTCCCTAATGCAGGCACACCATATCACAATCTAAACGCTAACAGGTTAAGAAACCCGTTAGCGTTTGGAATCTTGCTCTGTACTGCGCGAGGTTACTGTACTTTGTGGTCCATATACTTACGCAAAGTGTTAATCAGCGTTAGTATACAATATACCAACGCTGATTAATGCCCAGCTGCGGCTAGGAAAAAGTTAACCACAGCCAGGACTTGGTGCTAACGGATTCCGCTGCTGCAGAATCCGTTAGCACCAGCAGAACACCCCCCCCCAAAAAAATTCAGATACTCACCTCCTATCCCGCGATGAGGACCGCAGCTCCATCCGCCTCCTCCGTCCGACGGGAGCAGGGAGAGACTGGGGGAAAATGTCCCCCAGTCTCCCCCCGCGGATCACTACGCCGACCTGCCGGATCTCACATGTGACCGGTGCGGCCTGCTTCAATGGGTGCTAAGCGCTGCCGCGCGCATCACGGACCTTAGCACCCGATAACAATGCAGGCAGCTTTTTAAGAGCCTGCATTGTAATTTCACGCCAAAAGGGGGGAGCAAAGGAGAAACCTGAAGGCGCGTTTTCTTCTCCTTTGCGTCCCTGTTTTAGCGCGATTTATGTAATGTAGCCCAGAGTCGTTTCATAATAAGGTCATTTACTGAGATATCTCCATCACTGGAGTCATAACAATCTGTGAAGATTTCTGTTTTTTCTGGCAGTAATTGTGAGGGGAGGGTGTGTAGGGAGCAGATCAGTGAAGACAATCTGTAATTCCTGCTGATAAAATATTTTTTCACTATCCACCCAGTAATTGGTTTACAGCCTCTTTTTGTTTATTTATCCATGAGAGCTGCTGTTAAATGGCTTGGGAAAGCAATTGCTTAATGGCTCAATATTGAAGCAAATGCACCATATCCTTTTTAAGGGGAAAAAAAAGGAATCATAGCGGAAACTTGTTTTAGAGCTAATGGATTTGGAGAGTTTATGACCCCAGGAAACAACATAGTTAAGAAATAATACATATATGTTAAGGTCATATTCATTTATTAGCAGCAAATAGGCAATATGTTTATGTAGGTGATAGATGAGCGTCAAGTCAGGCGAACAATCCTTCGGGAATTGTTAACTAAACAGCACACAGCGCTAAATTACGGAGGGAATTTCAAAGGAAATGTCTGAAATATTCTGTTTTAAATATCACTTTTTTGGCTTAGGATTTTAAGGATCATCTCTTGGTTAGATGAAGGGCCCTTCCTGAGTTCGGTCCTATCAGTCAGCTTTTTGGGTTGCACAGTCCAATCGAGGTTTGTGAAACGGATTTGTAATCTGCCTCCCAAACCTGTCAAAATTCTCCAATGCATTTGAATTATACTGTAGTATCCTGATGGACAACCAGAGGACCTGGAAGCTAAAACGTCACTGGCCAGCATGTCCTCTTAGGCTTTGTTATTTTACCACTAAACCACCAGTGTTACTATAGCCCACTCAAAAGTGTTGTCATCTCCCTGTTCCGATATCACACACTCCTTCTCATGACACAAGATCACCATTTTGTACTCAAGTGCAGGGTCTGTCCTCCAAAAGTGTGGGAACTCATCAATACACTCCTCCCAATTAAGAGTTGAGAAATCAAAATCCTAGCACTCACGGACAAAGCTCTCCATAACAGTACCGGCTGGATGGAGTAGAGGTAACATCACTGCTCTATAACCATGGAGACCCAGGTTCAAATCCCAGCCAGAACACCTCTCCAGTAAGTGTCCTTGGGCAAGACACCTAACAGTACATACTTGCCTACCACACAATATCGCCTGTGGAGTCCAGTGGTGACACCTCTACCTTACAACTGTGGAGAAGCAACTCAAGGTCCCGATTGGCACACCCCTCTGGTACGACTGTGGTGAAGTCGCAACTTTGCAAGAAGTCGGTTCTACTTAACCACCAGGTTGCTGATCATCACTACAATCATGGAAAGACGACTTGATCCTACTCAGAAGATGCCACCAGCAAGTGTCCTTGGGCAAGACACCTAACGATATGGTTGTGCCTACCTTACAAAATACTTGTACATCTCATAGATTGTAAGTTCCCTTGGGAAAAGGGTCCCCCTGAATCAGGTCATCATCCATGTGTGGTATTCCAATGTATCAACTCCTTGTACACTGATCTCATAAAGTGCTGCGGAATATGTGGTGCTATATAAATATAGGGTAATAATAACAGTGCCCCTGCCTACATCTCCTTTCTTATTAGCCAGTAAGTTCCATCCCGGTGACTTCGATCAGCAAATTATCTGTTATTATCATTACCTAGTACTCGCAACCATCTGTCTCACCTTCAGAACTTTTCCAGAGCTTCCCCCTCTTTATGGAGGTGACACGTTTTGAGGTGACGATCAGGGTTATTCAGAGAGCGGTGAAAAACAGGAAAATGGCTGGAGAATGGAAAATTCTAGGTCAAAATAGCCGATTTGGAAAGTGAGATGAATGGGAGAATTTTTCTGGTTTGGATATTTTGACCTAGAATTTTCCATTCTCCAGTCATTCTCCTGCTTTTCACCTCTCTTTGAATAACCCTGAAGGTATGCACACCTGGTTTTGGGGAGATTCTGCCATTCATCTCTGTAGATTATGTGTCTCCAGAGGTGTTCAAATGGGGTCCAGTCCCCCTTTGGCCCTTTGGTAGGGCCACTCAAGAACATGCACAGACTTGTCCCTAAGCCACTCTTGCGTTGTCTTGGCTGCATGCTTTGTGTCATTGTCCTGTTGGAAGGTGAACCTTCGGCCCAGGCTGAAGTCCTGAGCACTCTGGGCCAGGTTTATTATTAAAGATATCTCCTTTATTTTGCTGCTTTTCTGCTCTGCTTTTTGTTTTGTGCTCTGATCTGCATTTACAGCTGTTTTACTTTATACGGACACATGTGGACCTTTCCAAAACGTCCTGTCATTCGATTTTGCCAAAGGTGGATCCAATCAAAGCGTAAGGTTGTCTTAATGACGATCCAGAGACATGGGATGCATCTTAGTGGAATTTAAGGTGTCATAGCAAAAGGCGCCTAGAACGCAGCCTGCCCCGACCCGGGTTCTTCATTGCACGGTTTGCGGATCGAAAAAATCTACATGGTCGGCTCCCAGACCTCCTGCTAGTAGCGCGGAAGATGGGCGCCATCTGATGATGCCTGTGTGCCATCTGATGACGCGTGTGCACCATCTGATGGTGCAGAGAGAAGAGCAGAGAAGAAAGAAAAAGAGAGGCAGTGAAGAAAGAAGCAGAAGAAAGAAAGTGGCACAGACTGATCACAGGCCCAACCAGTGGAGGGGGTAAGTCTGGCACTGACCAACTGTGTGCCCTCCGCACAGTGTGTTTCCTTTTCCCTCGCGCAGTCTATGTGTGTGTGTGTAAGTGTGTGCCCTGCTTCATCATGAAAGCTCTGTACCCGAGTAAGGGCCACACTACAATCTTGTTGCTAACGTTATTGCTTACCTGCGTCAGCGTTAACGTTAGCCCTGTGGCCCTAACGCGGGCGCATCATATTACAATCCAAGTTAAGAAGCCCGTTACCGTTTGGAATCTTGCGCTGTACTGCGCGAGGTTACTGTACTTTGCGCTCCCTATACTAAACATGGGGAGTGAAAAGTGTTAATCAGTGTTAGTATTACAATATACTAACGATAATTAACGTCTGGCTGCTACAATATACTAGCGATAAAGTTAACCACAGCTAGGACTTGGTGCTAACGGATTCCGCTGGTGCAGAATCCGTTAGCACCAGCCAAAACCCCCCAAAATGAAACAGATACTCATCTTCTGTCCCGCGGCGAGGACCGCGGCTCCTTACGCCTCCTCTGTCCGTCGGGAGCAGGGAGAGACTGGGGAAAAGTCCCCCAGTCTCCCCCATGCGGATCACTACGCCGATCATGTGACCGCCAGGGTCTGCCACAATGGAGTCCTATGGACTCCATGGCGAGGATGCGTGCGGCAGCGCTTCGCGCTGCCGCGCACATCCCGCGGCTTAGCGCCTGTTTACCATGCAGGCAGCTTTTTAAGCGCCTGCATTGTAACATCGCACTAAAACGGGGGCGCAAAGGAGAAACCTGCAGGCGCGTTTTTTTCTCCTTTGTGTCTACGTTTTATCGCTATATATGTAATGTAGCCCTAAATCTCTACACAATCAGAGTAATTATTTGAAGAATTTTCTACATTCTTACTTTTAGGACCGACTTTCTTTTCAAGACCTTATGCCAACAATCCAGAAATCCAAGATCTGGACATTCTTTTAGAATCAACTGAATCTCTGATTTTAGAAAATAAAACATGTTTGTGTTCTGTATAATAATACTCTACATTTTCTTGTACATTAAAATCCCTGTAAATGTTTAATCCTTCGTAAAACTTCAATAAAATAGGATACTCTGGGCAGGATTGCAATTTTACAATTGTGTGTGAAGTGTGTGTGTGCCCCCCCCCCCACAGTGTGTCCTTGTGTGTGCCCCACACAGTGTGTGTGTGTTGTCCCCCGCACAGTGTGTTTGGGGGTTAGGGGTTTTTTTGATTTGGGCAGGAGGTCTGTTTGGGGGGGGTGTTTGTACATATGGGAGTTTTGTTATTTTTACAGATGGGGTAATCAGCTTTGGGTGATTTTGGGGCATATGCAAATGTCTATATATATGATGAGATACAATGTAGTGCTATGTTGTCAGAGAGTGTGGTATTTCAACAGTTAACTATTTTTTTGTGGGGGGGGGGGAGTGCCGCAAGTAGCTGGTCTTGCCTAGGACGCAAAATAGTCTAGCACCGGCCCTGTGAATATTTATTTCAATGTAATATTTCAACTTTTTCCTTATAATAAACTTGCAGTGGTGTAAAAAAAATATATATATATTTTTGTTTTATCATTATATTGTCCTGAGACTAGATTGACGTGTTAAAAAAAAATCAAATTTAGCTATTTAAGCATAATTCTGCAATATAAAAATTACGCGGAAAAATAAAAGGTGTTTTTATACTTTCTGGATGCAGCGTGTATGTAACTGCACGCACACACATTATATATATTTATAACTCACACGTATGTGTCATGTGTCATTTATGGTAGCAATATCAACCTGGTGAAGCAAAACCAGTCCTAGGCTTTAAATCGTGAGGTACTTTTCGGTGTAGTGAGGGACAGAAGTGCTAAATAGGGTTAAATGAAGCATGAAATGGGTCACGATTTGCCGAGATGTGCAATTAGCGGAGAAGTGCTCGGTAAATAGGCGTGCTCAGGATCATGTGGGAGAATGGCTGATCTTTGTCCTGTGGGTGAGCACTCCGCCTCCACATTCTGCCGTCACCAAGTCAACCGGCAGAGCTGATACCAGAAAATACCCCCCACCCACCCCAGTAATCAATAGGCTCTCTATCACGCCCCTGTATCGTGATCCCTGACAAGCCATATCAGACAATGCTCCGATTCACTGCCCGAATGGTCGGTAAACACCGCTGCGGAGGTCACTTGAGTCGCTCCTCACTGGGACTCCCTGGATGGCGGACACAGATGGTCTTTTTCTCAAAGGGATACAATAAAACAAATAACATGTAAAAGATCTGAATCTGCTTTGCCTTCAGTGAGGAGTAACGTATAAAAGGTCGTATTCAAAGGTTTTCGGGTTTCTTCTTCCCTCGGGCATCTAGATAATGGATTCCAAGTCAGGTGTAAACTTAACCAGAGCTGCTGTAAGCTTACCAACTCCATAGACTTCAATGGGTCTATGTTCCACATGCACCAGTATCAGTATCAGTAACTTTGGCACTGCTGATCTTTTGGAACTACATTCCCCACAATGCTCTACTACTCATTGGATTGGCAGAGCCTTATGGGAAATGTAGTTCCAAAGCATCTGGAGGACCAAGGCTGCCGACCTCTGCAATACACTTTATAGACACTCGCCGCATGAAGGTACTTTTATACAGTATTTTAATCATTTTTTCTCCCGTCATATAAGGTCAAGTGATGACTTTTGTCTTGTCGCTCAAAAAAAAAATATTTGTATTTTTGAAACATAAAGGATTTCAGAACTCCAGATAAGGGATAGTTTAAAAGTTCTGTTAACTTTACAACTGACTCGGAATACAGATCTCTAGGGCGCAAGGGATGTTCCAGTTCTTTTTTAAACGTTCCTCTTAATCAATTCAGTATGCTAAACAAGCATTTTACTAATCTACAACTATTAGTTATTTCCTACTTTATTATATATATTATTAATAGTTATTCCTATTTAAAAGACTTCAGGCCCTATTACATTCTTCCCGCAATAACGCACACGCAACGCAGAAATCAGTGTGCGGACTGTTTGCCATTAACACCAGCTTTTAGGCTAGGGACAGATGAGCGCATTTTCTGCGGCCACCGTCAAAATGTACGTCGATGCGTGCGCACGCATTTTTTCACGGAATACGCTTAAGTGGTCAGACGATGCGCAATTCTGGACGTATTTCATGACGATGGGGTGAAAAGAAGTCTAGGGAAATCCGGCTGTTTGAACGTTATGTTGGCCGCACACTAGCAGCGTCTGACATCTCCTAATCACACACACACGCCGCTAGCGGACGCAGCGCACTCTGTACGTCAGTACCAGCGGTTTAACGTTCTCGAAAAAATGCGTTCATTTTCCACTTGCGTTGCGCGGCCGGACTTTTGTGCGACCGTACTTCGTATATTGGCTGTCATTGCCCGGCATCTGCTGCTAGTGCGGCCGTGATTATGTGCGCCAGAACGCGCGTTCGCACTGCCTCAGTCTGACCCTAGCCTAAGGAGTTGCTAAAATTATGCGCGCAAAGGCTGTGCGTTAAATCCTGAGCATAGATTGTAATACCATCCGCATACCAGCATACAAACGCATTTGCGCTCACAATGTTAAGTATAGGACGCGCAAAGTACAGTAAGCTCGCGCAGTGTTTGCACAAGTTCACCCGTGGTAGACGTATACGCGCGTTTGTTGCGCTGACATTGTAATACGACGTTCTGCGCAAAGGGTTTTGCCCCTCGCGTTAATGCGTTTTTGCACGGGCGCAAACGTATGCGCGAAGATTGTAATAGGGCCCTTCTCCTCTACGTCAAAATAAATGCACTTTGCTAACCAGCGCAGATCAAGCCATGTATGTCTGAACCAAGAGTTGATGCATTGGCTTAGGCCGGGGTCAGACGATTGCACTATGTGCGCCCGTACTGACGTGCCTCCCGGCATCCGGCGCAACGTTGTGACGTTTTGATGGGGCCAGCCACACATTGTAGCATGTGCACGAATTGCATGTGCTACATCAGGCATGGTGAGGACGTTCTGAAAGCCTCCCTGACGAAGCGCTACAGCGTGCGTTCGATGGGGCTGCTGAGCCCTGCAGCGCTGAGCACACTAACTGCACTCAGCATGGTGGCAAGACGGGCGTCAGAGTGGAAGGAACGTCCACGCTCATGGACGTCCCTTCTGCTCTTAAAAAGGCTCGTCTGACCCCCGCCTTATCCGGCATGTAAAGGTCAAGTGTACGGGTCCAGAGGGAGAAGTCTGTGGACTTTTCTTTTTAATAGGTATTACTTGTATTGGAGTTATTGCCGGTAGTTGAAATAAATGCTGGCAAAAATTGCCGTTGTTGCAATGGCGCCGAACACGGTTGTTTCCACAACAGGGAAAACCAAATAGCGTCAGCAGGAGAAGCTTTCACAGTGAAACTACTCCCGCCACTGTTTGAATTTCCCTTCTGTGAAATGCTGGAATTTGCCGCCGTTGCAACAGTGTCAATATTCACCGGCGTTTGCAACTTTACTCTTTGAACAGCCACCTAATGTAGACAATGGCTAATGGATGAAACTGAAGAACATGCTGATAGGTGACCTTCAAAACCCATAGAAAGTCCCTTTTTTATGCCATACCTTGTATCTTTTGAAAGGTTTCTGGTTTTCAGAAAGGTTCGATATCCCACCGAATACTGTGCGAATCTTCATGGAACAAGATCCTGCTGTGTGCCCCTTTCTAATGGAGGTAAGACCTGAGAACCTGCAGCTCCTATCACCCTCAAGCTGTCCCAGAGTTTTGACTTGATTTCTCCTAAAGTGCCTTGTGCTCCATTCATGAAGCCTGTGCAATGCATGTGTAGTCTCTCTCTCCTTTCCTTCTGTTCTGGGTGACATTGTTGGGATTATTAACTAAACAGTGATTTGGTAGACAATGACATGAAAATTAGTTGAAATAAGCCAAAATTGTTGAATTTAGAACATTTGCAAATGTAAGGATTCGGTATTTTTCAGTTAAGTATTTCATTACAAGGTGTGCGATTACCTTGCAATTGTTTCTCAAATGTTTGCTTGTAAATTCACCGCTTAGCAAACAGCCCCATGTGTGTTTAAGGTAGATATACAAGGAAATAGTCAAACTGAAAGAGCAGGAGCTCCACTTTTTATCTTTACTTTTTTTTCCTCTACCTTAGCCACTCCTATATGATGCCCATTGCCAAATCACATGAATCCATGATCGACCAATGTGACTGTGGGACAGAGGTGAGAGGGCCATTCCCTGCTGCAGGGAAGCCTTACCTGTCAACTAAGGTAGCAACCTTCTCAGAGAGGAACAGCCTGAGAACCTTATGTTTCCCACACCTGCTGCCTGCCATGAATGCTGAGGACCAATATTACTCCCAAGCCCAGATCTACAAGGAGTCCTGTGCATTCCAGAGAGCCCATGGACAGGAGTACAACCCCAGCCCACCAGCATGTCTCTACATGGGGAGGCAGCAGCAGGTCTCCTACTCCAATCCACTGGCTGGTCTGGATCCAGGAAGTCCTCCAGATATCTCACCTTATGAGGTGCCACCAATATCTGAGGAACCTGTTGTACCCCACCTTCACCACCACCATCATCACCACCACCATCACCCCCTCCCAGGTATCCCTCTTCCCCAGCAGCAGACAATGCCATTTCCAGAGGAACCTGAAGCAGGGCTCTTGGATGAACGCAGCAGGACCCTCTTACCCTTTCCATGGATGAAATCCACCAAGTCCCACACATGGAAAGGGCAATGGACAGGTGAGCTGACCAATGTCCCAAGAGAGGAGGGGGGGGGGTATTTTATACTTATGTTAACCAGACCTTTATTATTTTTTAGTATTAATGAAAATTATCAGGTGAACTCTGTATATCTGCATATACCCCATGTATCGTATAAACCCTGTATATCTGCATATACCCTATCTATCGTATAAACCCTGTATATCTGCATACACCCCATATATCGTATAAACCCTGTATATCTGCATATACCCTATCTATCGTATAAACCCTGTATATCTGCATATACCCCATGTATCGTATAAACCCTGTATATCTGCATATACCCCATGTATCGTATAAACCCTGTATATCTGCATATACCCCATGTATCGTATAAACCCTGTATATCTGCATATACCCTATCTATCGTATAAACCCTGTATATCTGCATATACCCCATATATCGTATAAACCCTGTATATCTGCATATACCCTATCTATCGTATAAACCCTGTATATCTGCATATACCCCATGTGTCGTATATACCCTGTATATCTGCATACACCCCATGTATCGTATAAACCCTGTATATCTGGATATACCCCATGTATAGTATAAACCCTGTATATCTGGATATACCCCATGTATCGTATAATCCCTGTATATCTGCATATACCCCATGTATAGTATAAACCCTGTATATCTGTATATACCCCAAAATCATCTAAATTCTAAATATTTGCTATAAGTCATATATTATACAACTCTCTAATTCTCTATATACCCCATATATCATAAAACCCTGTATATCTGGATATAACACATGTATCACATAAACCCTGTATATCAGGATATATTATATATATATATACTATAAAGCCTATATATCATGATAACCACTGTATATCATATAAAACCTATATATCAGGAGAAACACTGTATATCATATCAAACCTATATATCAGGAGAAACACTGTATATCATATCAAACCTATATATCAGGAGAAACACTGTATATCATATCAAACCTATATATCAGGAGAAACACTGTATATCATATCAAACCTATATATCAGGAGAAACACTGTATATCAAATAAAACCTGTATATCAGGAGAAACACTGTATATCATATGAAACCTATAAGGATAAACACTGTATGTCATTTCAAACCCATATATTAGGATAAACACTGTATATCATACAAACCCTATCTATCAGGATAAATACTGTATATCACATAAAACCTATATATCAGGATAAACACTGTATATCATATAAAGCCTATATATCAGGATAAACACAACTTGGTCTATTCAATAAAGGTGAATTGGCAGGAGAAGTGAAAATTCTATGTCAAAATAGCCAAACCACAAAAATTCTCCCATTTATTTCACTTTCTAATTGAGCTATTTTGTCTAGATTGTTCTCTTCTTCTGCCAATTCTCCTGAGTTTCACCTTTTAGTGAATAGACCAGTATATATCACAGCAGACCCCAAGGGTAAAAATGGTCCCCACTAATCAGAATAAAAACTATATCAGGATAGACCCTGCAGATCACCATGGCAGGTACAGTTACAGGACCAGTACATTCTCACAGAGCTGTTCAGTGACCTGCCCTTCATTAATAATCTGCTGAATTTCCAATAATTTTGAGAAACAAAACGGAAAAGAAAACAACTTCCTACTTGTTACACAAGGGAGACACAATTTTAATTTGTGTACACACAGCGAGAACAGTATATATAATATATATAATATATATATTTCAGTGTTCTTAAAATTAAAAAAAATTAAATTCACTTAAAATATTTCAGAGTTTATTTTATTTTTACGTTTGCACATAAAATATACTTTCAGAACGTTACGCTAAAACTGTATTCATTTTTTTCATTTTATTAGACATTTTGGAATTGAAAATGAAATATATACATTATATTCTTGTTTTATTGTTTTAGTATTACATGTTTATGTGCGATTTGCTTATGTTTAATTCATGGTGAAATAGTACATGAAAAAGGAATAAATGGGAGTGTGGTGGCCTGATACGTGTGTGTGTGTGTGTGTGCGTGTATGGTGAGTGTGTATATGTAAATTTATAATTAAAAATAAATAATATTAACAATAATAATAATAAATATAGTAAAATATAAATAACACATCTTATATATTAATTATTGTATATAAATTAATATATGCTATATATTCTGAGACCTTGTTATACATCATATTGGCTAACCCAGGGGCAGGAGCCCCAATTGATGTAGCCCCCCACTATTTGCTGTTTAATAAATAGGCACCCCTTCTCCTCCTTTGTTTTGGTGATTGGCAGCTTCTGGTAAAACCTTAATCTGAACAGAAAATTCAGTTTCAGAACAATATCCCAATATCTCCCCTCACAATGTTATCACTGGAGCCATTATGCACCTTTTTGTCACACCTGCTAAGCAAATATTTTATTAATCGCTTTGCTCAAATAGACTGTTGAAAATGTATATTCTAGTAATATTCCTCAGAGATATTTTCGGTAGTTCCTGCCCTTTAACCTCCTCCAGGCACAACAGGAACTGGGATTTTTTTCTTGTTCCTGGAGTTGTAGCCTGGAAATCATGGCGGTCATTGTCCACCTGTGAAGTCACTGTGTCGTGCTTGGTAAAAGAAGTGGTAAGCGTGTTCCGCAGAGCACCGAGATGCAGGGCTCGAATAATTTCCACGTTGCACATAACATTGTATAACTGCGTCACACACTTCCGCAGGACCCACGACACTATTAATATCCGGGTTACGTCCTTGTTCCAGTCATAAAATGTAACGCGACGGCGTACATATTACACAATTATACTGGACAGATTTAAGGCTCTATTAACTACTTCGCGCAAGCGTTAATGCGTACGCAAAAAAACGTATTAACGCGAGGGTAATAACCCTTCACGCAGAACGTCGTATTACAATGTCCGTGCAAAAAATGCGCGTTAATGTCTACCGCAGGTGAACCTGTGCGAACCCTTTGCGAGCGTAATGTACGTTGCGCGTCCTATACTTAACATTGTGAGCGCAAATGCGTTTGTGCGCTGGTACGCGGATGGTATTACAATCAATGCGCAAATTTTAACGGACAACGTTTGCGCGCATTATTTTAACATCTTTGAAAAGCTGGTGGTAACGGCAAATCTGAACGTCCTGGCCGAAACCAAATACACCAGCACGAAAAAAAATACAGCAAAGTATAGTTACACATTCTACACATACCCAAACAATAAAATGGAGAAGTTGTGCGTGTTTTTATTATCGCTGCAGCCTATATACTCAGATTGATTTTGACAGGTGCAAAAACTGAACAGGAGACAATCGTGGTTCTTAATTCTGATTGGCTGAATCGTGTGAAAAAAACAGTCGCACAACGATTTCTGCGCACGCGTTTGTGCGCGTCTTTCTTATGCGTGTTATTTTTTGACGGATGAAAAAATGCGCACGGATTGTAATACCACTGTTATTTTTCGCGCGTTAATGTTTAACGCTTCTCGCAGAAAAAATAGCGCTGCGCGTGTGCTTTTGCGCGATGAATTTAATAGAGCCCTTAATCTTTCATATATGCAGCTAATTCATATTTACACTTTTAATGCGGAATGAAAATATTATATGGATGTAAGAATTTTATTACGGGAATTCTTTCTGTACTTTTCTCCCCCTGAACCCACGTACGGAGCACAAGGTCACTTTATACGTGACACCGAATATTCTTAGTCTGGGGCGTAAAGTATTTCTCCCGTGTTGCCATTCGTCATTTCTAGTTGTTGACACGTAGCATTCTGTGGCGCTGCACAATGACTGTGCTATGCGCTACTCTGAGGCGGAGACTATTAATATGCGTGTGGGACATCGAATGGATTGCGTTTGGTGCTGGCGGGGACAGTGGACCCATTTCACTGCTCTCTTAGATATATACGGATTATGGGAAATGTTTGCTGGCTAGATATGTGTTTTGGATTCAGCGTACAAATTCAAGCTCACCGTATGTATGTGTATTGTATTGAGTTTAAGAAATTCAGCGTAAATGTGTATTGCATTGAGAGAATAAAACTCTGGGTATATGTGTATTGTATTGAGAGAATAAAACTCTGGGTATATGTGTATTGTATTGAGAGAATAAAACTCTGGGTATATGTGTATTGCATTGAGAGAATAAAACTCTGGGTATATGTGTATTGTATTGAGAGAATAAAACTCCGGGTATATGTGTATTGTATTGAGAGAATAAAACTCCGGGTATATGTGTATTGTATTGAGAGAATAAAACTCTGGGTATATGTGTATTGTATTGAGAGAATAAAACACTGGGTATATGTGTATTATATTGAGAGAATAAAACTCTGGGTATATGTGTATTGCATTGAGAGAATAAAACTCTGGGTATATGTGTATTGTATTGAGAGAATAAAACACTGGGTATATGTGTATTATATTGAGAGAATAAAACTCCGGGTATATGTGTACTGTATTGAGAGAATAAAACTCTGGGTATATGTGTATTGTATTGAGAGAATAAAACTCCGGGTATATGTGTATTGCAGTGAGAGAATAAAACTCTGGGTATATGTGTATTGCAGTGAGCGAGTAAAACTCCGGGTATATGTGTATTGCATTGAGAGAATAAAACTCCGGGTATATGTGTATTGCATTAAGAGAATAAAACTCTGGGTATATGTGTATTGCATTGAGAGAATAAAACTCTGGGTACATGTGTATTGCATTGAGCGAGTAAAACTCCGGGTATATGTGTATTATATTGAGAGAATAAAACTCTGGGTATATGTGTATTGCATTAAGAGAATAAAACTCTGGGTATATGTGTATTGCATTGAGAGAATAAAACTCTGGGTACATGTGTATTGCATTGAGCGAGTAAAACTCCGGGTATATGTGTATTGCATTGAGAGAATAAAACTCTGGGTATATGTGTATTGCATTGAGAGAATAAAACTCTGGGTACATGTGTATTGCATTGAGCGAGTAAAACTCTGGGTATATGTGTATTGCATTGAGAGAATAAAACTCCGGGTATATGTGTATTGCATTGAGTGAATAAAACTCTGGGTATATGTGTATTGTATTCAGTGAGTAAAACTCTGGGTATATGTGTATTGTATTCAGTGAGTAAAACTCCGGGTATATGTGTATTGGGTTCAGCATACTTATTCCAGTGCAGTGTATATACTGTATGTGTCTCATATTCAGCATGAAATTGTATTACCCGCATAAAACTCACTGTATATGTTGTACTGTTTAGTGTCTAAAACTCAACATTAATGTGTACTGTATGTGTACTGTACTGAGCATATACCGTATGTTAATTGTAATGAGCACATATAACAATATACAACAAGATGTTATGATGCTGTCATTAAAGTTAGTAAAATATTATGACATAATGATAAAAAATATATTTATTTTGGTATAATTAGAGTTGGGTTGATTGTATTGTTCTAGCCAGCACTGAACTAGAAGAGTCACATGTATAAAATCACACACACACACACACACACACACACACACACACACACACACACACACACATTAATGAGCTAGAACAGCAGCCACATGTAAAAGAACTATATATATATATATTTTCTAGAACGTTCGAGCACCCAGGAGGTTCTTGTAAAGTGATTGTAATTGAAAATGTTACAAATCACAACATGAATATTTTATTTCCAATTGGGACGTCACGTGCATCAGGACCTGATCAAACTCCAGGGTGGGATTGAAACGCTTATGTTGTGATTTATAACGTTTTCAATTACAATCCTTTTACAGGACCTCCTGGGTGCTCCCCTTTTTATCAAGTATTAATGTTGGCTGCAGATAATTGCACCAAGGCAGAAAGATGATAGTGGAGGCGTCGGGTGCGAGACGCCTGTGTGAGTGTATATAATATATAGAGAGTAAAGCCGATGCAGGTCGCTCACCCCATAACTATTCGAAAAAGTATTCCATATACCATAGTACAAAAAATCCTCCAAAGCCCAAAATATACACATTGTAGCAAGGACGCACTCACGGGTCAACAAGGAATCATAACTTTTATTTCATCCAAATAAAATACGATCGATAGTAATAATGATATTATACTTTACATAGCACCATCATATTCAGCAGCGTTGTACAATGGGTACACTATAGAGACTAGCACAATATTTAAGACAGGTTGGCATGTTCTCTGTGATCCTTTATCAAGATACAACATACAGTATAAGGCTGGGGTCAGACGAACACAGTGCGAACATGCCTTTAGCCGCACTTTATTACGGCGTGGTAGCAGCAAATGACGTCCAACGCAGGCACACACAAGAAGTACGGCCGCACTAAAGTTTGGGCGCGCAACGCAAGCGGCAAACAAACGCATTTTTTGCAAGAACGTCAAACCGCTAGTACTGACGTACAGAGTGCGCTGCGTTGGCATAGCGGTGTGTGTGCGTGATTAGGAGACGCTGCTCATATCCGGCCAACATAACGTCCAGACACCCAAAGTTTCCTGGTTTGGATCCGTATGAAATCACGGCCGAAATTGCGCATCGTATGACCACTATCGCGTCTTCTGTGAAAAAATGCATTCGGGCGCATCAATGCACTTTTTGACGGTAGACGTGAAAAATGCGTTCGTCTGACCCTAGCCTTATTATTCTCAAACACAGAGGGACAGATAGACACAGGGGACAGACACAGAGGGACAGATAGATACAGGACACAGATAGCCACAGAGGGACAGAGACACAGGGGAACAGATAGACACAGGGGGACAGACACAGGGGACAGACACAGAGGGACAGATAGATACAGGACACAGCCACAGGGGGACAGACACAGAGGGACAGAGACACAGGGGGACAGATAGATACAGGGTACAGATAGACACAGGGGACAGACACAGAGGGACAGATAGACACAGGGGACAGACACAGAGGTACAGATAGATACAGGACACAGATAGCCACAGGGGGACAGACACAGAGGGACAGAGACACAGGGGAACAGATAGCCACAGGGGGACAGACACAGAGGGACAGAGACACAGGGGAACAGATAGACACAGGGGGACAGACACAGGGGACAGACACAGAGGGACAGATAGATACAGGACACAGCCACAGGGGGACAGACACAGAGGGACAGAGACACAGGGGGACAGATAGACACAGGGGAACAGATAGATACAGGGGACAGATAGACACAGGGGACAGACAGACACAGAGGGACAGATAGACACGGGAATAGATAGACACAGGGGAACAGATAGACACAGTGGGACAGACACAGGGGGACAGATAGACACAGTGAACAGATAGATACAGGGGACAGATAGACACAGGGGAACAGATAGACAGAGAGGGACAGATCGACACAGGGGGACAGACACAGGGGACAGACACAGAGGGACAGATAAATACAGGGGACAGATAGCTACAGGGGGACAAACACAGAGGGACAGAGACACAGGGGGACAGAGACACAGGGGACAGACACAGAGGGACAGACACAGGGGACAGACACAGAGGGACACATAGATACAGGGGACAGATAGACACAGGGGGACAGACAGCGGGACAGACACAGAGGGACAGATAGACACAGGGGGACAGATAGACACAGGGGGACAGATAGACACAGGGGAACAGATAGACACAGAGGGACAGACACACAGGGACAGACACAGGGGGACAGATAGACACAGGGGGACAGATAGACACAGAGGGACAGACACAGGGGGACAGACACAGGGGAACAGATAGATACAGGGGACAGATAGCCACAGGGGGACAGACACAGAGGGACAGATAGACACAGGGGGACAGATAGCCACTCGATAATAAATTTTGCTTCTGGCTTCTACATTTTTGGGAGTACCTGATTGCGTATACAGCCCCTCTCCTGGGATATAAATGGCTCATGACATTTTTTTTTTCTTTTTTGCTGGCTCCTCTGTTTGATAATGATTTGTCAAGGTCTGCTTTTTTTATCGCGAGTTATTTTTGACATCAGCAACTTCTTTTATTCATTTCCCAAACGGAAAAATACGCATGGAAATAGGAGGGTGCCTCCGCCATATAAATGCAGACTCACTATATTGCTCATCTAAGGCTGGGGTCAGACGAGCGCAGTGTTAACGTCCGTGTTGCCGAACATAAGTACGTCCGTGATAGCATACAATTGTGTTAAAAGGAGCCCCACACACGAAGTACATCCGCACAGAAGTGCGGACGCATGACGGACGCTGCAAACGGACGCAGGTTAGGCAAGAACGTAATACTGCTAGAATGGACGTGCAGAGTGCGCCACGTCCACAACGTCCGCATAGCTTTGTGTGTGAGTGATGAAACAAGGTCAGACGGACTGCATTTATATGTCCAGCATTTTTGACGGACAGAATGTTTTTTCATTGTATTTTATTTTCCCTGCTACATCAGTCAAAAAATACGTCAGTGAAAAAAACGGACTGTGTGGCCACTACCTTGTAGTCAGTCAGAAAGTACGTCCGTACTGCATGGACGCACAGTCCGTACAAAATGCCCTCACCTGACCCTATCCTAAAAGTACCATGGGTCGCCGTATATTGATCTTTGCATGGAACAAAAGAACTTTTCGAGCATTATGGGTGACGGGAGCACCGCTCTATTGAATTTAACACAGAATTCTTGCAGGTTTTATTATATAATCTTTAATACTAAGTAGTTAAGAAATTATTTTTTTTTTAAATGTAACCAGATTTTTATTTCTATTAGTTTTTATTAAAGGGTTATTCAAAGAGCTCCGAATGGCTACCGAAAGGTAACCGAATGCTGAAAATCAGCGTTCGGTTACCTTTCCTGGCCATTCGGCTATTCAGAGAGCAGGCAGTTCGCCAAATGTTGGCGAATTGCCTGCACATACGGTGGCTGTTCGGTGCCTGTTCGAGGGCAGTGAAATCCCCATAGAGATGCAATGAAGCGTCTATTCAGAGAACAAAAACCAGCAGTGAAAAGTTGCCGAAATGCCCTGCTGTTCTGTGGTTTCATGCGGCAGATTTATTCAGGCGAATCCCATAGGTTTCAATGTTATAAATATTCCCGTTTTAATTCAATATCTAATAAACCGTTGATTATAATATTCTGCAGTAAAAAGTCTCCATTTATAGATTTTTTAGGATCTTTAAGGCATTTTTTTTGCAAACATTTTTTTTTCTGTTTTTTTTAAATCGTTTTTTCTTTTTTCTGTAACAGCCCTTTTTATTATCATTCATTGTATCTTATATGTAAATTTCAGACATTTTCATTTAATAGTTTCTTTACAAACAGCGTTTTACTTTTCAAACATTCAAGCGTACTGGGTTTTTTTTCACTCCATTTGTCTGCGGTGTCGGGTTTTTCCGGCGGCTGCTTTGCGCTCTGATCGGCTCCTGCTCGGGTTTCTCCGCCGTCTTCGGTGGGTTAATCCAGATGTTTTTGCGGGTTTCGGTGTGCATTCGCCTGGGTTTTGCGGTGAGTGTTCAGCGGCTTTTCCCTGCGCTACGACGGCCCTGTGGTGCTTGCTAAATACACCGCAGGGTCACCAAAATGGGATCGCCAAATCTCACCGAATTGAAGAGAACGTGCAGTGACTTTTCGATTCTCTTTGAATAACCCTGTAAGAAACATTATAATATCATTAACTATTAATAAAGTATTAATAATAAATAATGTTAAATGTAATAAAAAGGAATATTATGGGAGAATTAGTATAAAAAGATTAGAAAAAGAAGTGGCAGATGAAGGACCAATCAAAAGAGGGATAGAATTTTAATGAATAAAATTAAACAAAAATTTGCAGATATTTTATATATATATGTATATAGATATTACACACACACACACACAAACACACCTTTACAGCTAGGGTCAAACGAAAGCATTTTTACATGCGAAACGTAAAAAAGTGCGTCCGAATGCATTGACGTATTTTTTCACGGAATTCGCGAAAACGGTCATACGATGCGCATGTTCGTGCGTGATTTTTTACGGATCCAAACCAGGAAACTTTGGGTGTCTGGACGTTATGTTGGCCGGACACGAGCAGGGTCTGACGTCTCCAAATCACACACACACACCGCTAGCGGGCGCAGCGCACTCAGTACGTCAGTACTAGCGGTTCTGCGTTCTCGAAAAAATGCGTTCATTTTCCACTTGCGTGGCGCGTCTGGACTTTCGTGCGACCGTACTTCGTATATTGGCTGTCATTGCCCGTCATTTGCTGCTAGTGCGGCCGTAATTAAGTGCGTCAGAACGCACGTTAAAAGTGCGCTGGTCTGACCCCAGCCTAAACAGTTGCTCATACATTTAAAGATTTTAACAATTGTTAACCCTTTAGAGAGTCTAATAACCCTTAACCCTTTAGAGATTTCGTTTTCAAAATTTTAACCCTAAGCTCTGTTAAAAAATGATAGGAATTTAGTTCAGAAAATATGGCCATAAATTGCTTAAGTCTGTCACAGCGTCAATGTATCCCATCGCAACAGGTCCTGTGCTAAACACCTAATGACCACATTTATGGGATTAACTCACTTATTGCGGACAGAATCCTTTCTGGGGCGCCAGCGATTTAAGGTTACATAGAACCTGAAAATGGAACACCTGCGACGGGGAGGGGTGTACACAATGAGGGTTGTCAGTAGTGATGGGCCGAACATCACCGTGGTCGGTTCGCATTTGAACTCGAACATTTAAAAAGTTTGAATTCCAACGCGAACACGATTCGAACACAATGCAAGTCAATGGGGCTCAAAAGTTCGAAAACTAACGTCCCCTCCAGAGGGCATATATGCAAGATATTGGTCATAAAAGGTGTATGGGGTCCGGGTACTGCCCTGGGGGACAGGAAACAATAAAAAACAAATAAATAAAAAAAAACATTTTTAACCATTTCACAAAATGCATGAAAATGTGTGGAAATAATAAAAAATGTCCTTTAAAAAAAAATAATCAAAAGGTCTGTTACAGAATAAAAAAAACACGCCTTTTAAAGAAAAATTGAAAATCAAAAATTTCATCTAAAAAAAGTCCTAAATAAAAAGACTTTTTGCTGAAAATGAAAACGGTTGAATAAAATGATATTTGTTTACATTGAATCCTATAGGATTCGCCTGTTTAAAGCTGTTGAACTGAATCACTGAAAATCAGGGCATTTCACTGACACTTCAGTGCAGTTCGGCGTTCTCTGAATAGATTAACCATTACAATGGACAATTTCGTTGCCGCCAAAGATCAACAATCTGCGGCAAACTGCACCGTATTTCACTGTCAGTTCACCAGTACTTGGTGAATTGACAGCTTTCTGAATAGACGAACGTCCATGAAATTGCACCGTACTGTTTAAATTCACCGTTCAGCGCTCTTTGAACAACCCTATCAGTTTATAATAATACATACATACATATATAAAGGAATACATATATATTTATACATGTATAAAGGAATCACTGTTTTGACCAACAAGTGGTGTTTGTCAAGGTATGCGTCTGGTTTGTATAAATATATATAAATATATACAGATATCAAACTGCATATATCCATGATGAGTGCATATGTTACGGGTAAAGCCCGAAGTGCGGTTAATCCTAGGATTACCCGGGTAATCCTATTCCTGACATTACCCAAAACCGCTGGGTAAAGCTGCAAAAAAATGAAAATTTCGGACTTTACCCGGGTAATCATAGGATTAACCAACGCATATACCGTATTTTTCGCTCCATAAGACGCACTTTTCTCCCCCCAAAAAGTGGGGGGAAAAGTGGGTGCGTCTTATGGAGCGAATGCCCCATGATATGCCTCAGCTCACCTGCCGCCGCCGTGTTAGGCTCCCTCTGAGCGTGCGTCCGGCGGCAAGGAGCTTGGGCACTCGCCTGGGGGAGCCACGTGAGTCACGTGGCTCCCCCAGGCGAGTGCCCAAGCTTCCTGCCGCCAGACGCACGCTCAGAGGGAGCCCAACGCGGCGGCAGTTGAGCTGAGGCATATCCATGAGCTGCTGGGGCATATCCATGAGCTGCTGGGGCATATCCATGAGCGAGCTGGGGCATATCCATGAGTGAGCTGGGGCATATCCATGAGCTGCTGGGGCATATCCATGAGCTGCTGGGGCATATCCATGAGCGAGCTGGGGCATATCCATGAGCGAGCTGGGGCAAATCCATGAGCTGCTGGGGCATATCCATGAGCTGCTGGGGCATATCCATGAGTGAGCTGGGGCATATCCATGAGTGAGCTGGGGCATATCCATGAGCTGCTGGGGCATATCCATGAGCTGCTGGGGCATATCCATGAGTGAGCTGGGGCATATCCATGAGTGAGTGTCACGGCTGGTCAGGGGCTGGGGCGCCTGGCAGCAGATTCCTCGCTGCTCGCTGGCCAGGCGCCGAATGATGAACGCTACCGGGTGCGCTCACGTGGGACGCCGAGGGGCGGGGCCTGGCGTTATGACGCGGACCCGCCGGGTTTAAAGCCCAGTCTCACTACCATGCCGGTGCCCTGACGTGGTATTCACTTCCCGCAGAGCTCTTGTGTATTTTGGCGATTTCTGTATCTAACCTTGCTTCTGACAAACGAACCCTCCTGTGTATGACCCTTGGCATTGGCAAACGAACCCTCCTGTGTATGACCCTTGGCATTGGCAAACGAACCCTCCTGTGTATGACCCTTGGCATTGGCAAACGAACCCTCCTGTGTATGACCCTTGGCATTGGCAAACGAACCCTCCTGTGTATGACCCTTGGCATTGGCAAACAAACCCTCCTGTGTATGACCCTTGGCATTGGCAAACGAACCCTCCTGTGTATGACCCCTGGCATTGGCAAACAAACCATTCTGTGTATAACCCCTGGTATTGGCATTTACTCTGCTCTTGGTTCTGCCCTTAACGTTGGTACCGAGGTCAGTCTATGTGGCACCCTAAGCACACATCAGATTTCCTCTGCTATAACTAAGGTCCTAGGGAGAACGTATACTCTGGTCTGTACCCCTGTCTGGTGTTTCCCTTTGTTTATCTATTACCTGGTTAATTGTCTATCTAGTTTTGCCGACCATTCAAGGATCGGAAGGGTAGAGAGCGATCCACATAAAGGGATCACTATCTTGGTAGTCAGAAGGATTCGTGACAATACCCTATTCTGTACCTCTGTCTGGTGTTACCTCTTGTCTATCTATTGTCTGGTTAATTGTCTTTCTAGTTTTGCCGACCATTCAAGGATCGGAAGGGTAGAGAGCGGTCTGCGTAAAGGGACCACTATTTTGGTAATCAGAGGGATCCGTGACAGTGAGCTGGGGCATATCCATGAGCTGCTGGGGCATATCCATGAGCGAGCTGGGGCATATCCATGAGCGAGCTGGGGCATATTCATGAGCGAGCTGGGGCAAATCCTTGAGTGAGCTGGGGCATATCCATGTGTGAGCTGGGGCAAATCCATGAGTGAGCTGGGGCATATCCATGTGCTGGGGCATATCCATGTATTGGGGCAATATCCATGTGCTGGGGCATTATCCATGTGCTGGGGCATATCCATAAATTGGGGGGCAAATCCATGTGCTGGGGCAAATCCATGAGCTGGGGGGCATATCCATAAGCTGGGGGGCATATCCATGAGCTGGGGGACAGTGTCCATGAGCTGGGGGACAGTATCCATGAGCTGGGGGACAGTATCCATGAGCTGGGGGCAGTATCCATGAGCTGGGGCAGTATATCCATGAGAGGAGCTGGGGGACAGTATTTCCGTGAGAGGAGCTGGGGGACAGTATTTCTATGAGAGGAGCTGGGGGACAGTATTTCCATGAGAGGAGCTGGGGGACAATATTTCCATGAGAGGAGCTGGGGGACAGTATTTCCATGAGAGGAGCTGGGGCAGTATATCCTTGAGAGGAGCTGGGGCAATATCCATTATTACACTATTTGATTTCAGAATATTTATTTTCCTGTTTTCCTCCTCTAAAAACTAGGTGCGTCTTATGGTCAGGTGCGTCTTATGGAGCAAAAAATACGGTATGTTTAAATGTATCTTGCTTTAGATCAGTGCAGATCTATAGAATGCTTGTCCCTATATGTGCCCTGATCTCCCATACGCAATAATGTAGCGATAGAAACAAATGTATCCAAGTATTTTATTCTGCCTGAAGTAATCCAGTTTGATGAAAAGCTCATTTCTTGCTTTCAGGGCAGGAATGTATTCATACAGGGGCCAACTAAGCCTGGACCTAGGGCAGCAGACTGGCGTTTGGTCAGCATTTATTAATACATGAGGGGAAAAGGGATTTTTCTTTCCAGTTCCTCTCTCTCTATCATTATTTTTTCCTTTATTTGTTTTAGTATTGCCCCTTCATTGGAGGTTTCGTATATTTGAGATATGTCGGTGTATAACAGAGCTGCAAAGCAATGGAACTCCTGCCAATGAGTCTCTATAATTACAGTTACACGTTACAGTTACAAGTATTTATGTTTAACAAGTGGTTACAAGCGCCAACAAATTCCTTAGCGCTGTACAATAATAGCATATTAACCCCTCAAGGACCAGGGCTGAGTTAAGTCAATGCATTTATGATGTAAATGCTACGTTGTGTCCTTAAGGGGTTAATAGCACTGAGTCTGTAACCTATAAATCATTTGGTGGAAATTAAATGCTTTGCCTTGATATTACACTTTTTTTTTCCATGAATGGACTGATAGGTTGTGAATATTTGTCTTAATTTCATGATGATATATTTATATTGGGGTGTGGAAGTCTGGAGTGCCAAGGGCAGCACCGAGACCCAAGACCACCTGATTCAGGGATTTTAACAAAACAAAATAATACATGGATCTGGTACTGTAGAGCAGGGTTCAAAATTTCAAGTCCCAAGCTACTAACCAGGCCATAAGAGTTTCTCGCCACCAGTTGCTCCACCTAACCCCTACCCAGCCCTTAACTCTGCCCCTAAACGCACACCCTTAAATTATCTTATGAAATTACACTGTTAAAGGTTTTATTTAGAACAAAAATAACATTAATACCCAGACATCAGACCCCAGACACATTTATACCCAGTCATCAGAGCCCAGTGTGAGCAGAGCGAGAAGGCAGGGAAGCTCCTCTCCACCCACCTGCCAGTGACAGAGATGAGTTGGCTCAGGTTAGGCAGCTGATCCCTGCCACAGTGCAGCCTGGGGAAGGGGGGGGGTTGCACAGTGGCACCACTGGAATACGCAGCACAAAATAATTTATTGTGCTGCCTGTGTGTGCATTTCCACTCGCCCTCACTTAATTTCCACTCGCCAAATGCAAGTAGGTGAGTGGAAATTTTGAGCCCTGCTGTAGAGTATAATTTGGAACTGAAAGACTTAATTCTAAAAGGATTGAATCCAACTATGAGACACTCAATGGTAAAAAAAATGCATATTATTATTATTTATGAAGCACCAGCATATTGCGCAGCGCTGTAATAACTGTGGGATGTGAAAAATTCTATTTATAGAACTGTTCAAAGGACATATTATTATTTTTTTAAAATTTTTAAATTATTCAAATCTGTCATATTCTAAATTCCTGAAATCAATCATCAAGGACGAACGCAATGATCACGTCCGTGTTGCCACACAGTTTTCAGTGATTCAGTTTGACGGGTTTAAACAGGCGAATCCTATAGGATTCAGTTTTAAAAAAAAATCCTTTTTTTCCCCCAATCGTTTATTCTTTTCATTATCAGCATAAAGCCTTTCTATTTATTTCTTTGTAACACCTTTTTGTATTTTTTTTAGATAAAGTGTAAAGTGTAAAGTTCTGATTGCCAACTTTTTTTAAAAGGTGATTGTTTTTAAAAAAATTCTCTAACACAGCTTATTTCTTTTTTTTAAAAAAATCTATATTTATTAACCATTTTTCAATAACAGAGCAGTACAGAAAAACCTTATTATTTTTTTAAAGGATTTGTTTTATTATTTACACACATTTTCATGCTTTTTTTTTTATTGGTTTAAACACCTAATAGAAGAATAGCCAGTGCAGTATCTTGGCCTAGGCCAACAAGGCCTAGGCCTAGGGCAACTCTTTCTAGGGGGCAGCAAAAAAAGCCTTGGGCTTGCATGGAAACTGTATAACATGGGAATTGGACGTTATGATCACCGAAATTACAAAAAAACTTTATTTGAACTACAGAGATGGCCACCGGAAGTGACCAGAGCAAGGATCGGCCGACTAGTCACGTGGACTGGAAACGCGTCACTCGGTGGGCGTTCCAAGTTGGTGGTGGCAGGGAAACAAGAAGCACCGGTAGAGGACCCACATCCCTCTTACGCATGATGCACCTTTGCTGATCGGCTATTACAGGGGCAGCTTCAGAGGAGAGCAGACCGTTTGTGCTGCCTGAGCCTCGAGTCTTCACTTGTACACAGGGTAGGCTGCGTGCGAGTGAGAGACGCTCCGCACCACCAGTCACTGACATCTGGGGGTTGTGCGGTGACGTCTCTTCTTCCCCACTCTGCCAGGTCCTCCTCCTCCCATCAGCCACTCGCTCCCGCTCAGGCAAACGTGACCAAGTTGAGAGAGGCAGCAGGACTCCCAAGACGAGCCGCTCTGAGCTGTGCCTGCTGCAATCATTCAGGAATCTGGATCCACTCGTCAGGCTCCAAGAATCATGGTGACAACAAATTAATCTGATCTTGATAAGTAAATCCCTCCCACCTCTCTTAATACTAGTCTGCCATACATACCACCCAGTGTGCCATACATACCAGTCTGCCATACATGCCAGTGTGCCATGTATACCAGCCGGTGTGCCCTAATACCAGTCTGCCATAGATACCACCCAGTGTGCCATAATACCAGTCTGCCATACATACCAGCAAGTGCACCATAATACCAGTCTGCCATGCATAACAGCCTGTGTGCCCTAATACCAGCCAGTGTGTCCTAATACCAGTGTGCATATCAGTCTGACATACATACCAGTGTGCCATAATACCTGTCTGCCATGCATACCAGTGTGCTGTAATACCAGTCTGACAAAATACCAGTGTGACATCATAGCAGTCTGCCATGCAATGCATACCACGTGCCTTAATATATACACATAATGGCGGAATGGAAACGCTACAACAAAAAAAAGTGCCGCCCAAGCCTAGCACTAGCACTAGAGTGTTTGGGTTTGGCTTGAAGAAAAGGAGGCAACCCTAATCACCAGTCTTCAATTAACTGTTCTAAGGGGTGTGTATAACATATATAAAAAAACAGTATATAATTATCTACAAGAGTTGTGGTGGAGGACAAAAAGTGAGATAAAAAGCCTCCACACTATAATAAGTGTGTTTAATATTGCAGAAGCCACCTGCACATCACAGCAATTCGATGAATTGCATCCCAGAGCTCCTGTGCCACATTCCCCATATGCAGCAAGGAATTCTGGGTAGGATATGCAAATGCTTTGACCAGTTGCTTAACTTTATCTCTGCTAGAAAGCCACGGTGTGGCATAGCATTGATTTTAGGGTTCTGTGTAATAACAGACCCAGACCCAGGATGCATAAAAGTGAGACAGATGTCATTTGCATATCCTACCCAGAATTCCTTGCTGCATATGGGGAATGTGTCACAGGAGCTCTGGGATGCAATTCATCGAATTGCTGTGATGTGCAAGTGGCTTCTTCAATAATAAACACATATATATATATATATATATATATTTACACAGAATGTATATATTTTGAAAGGATAGTATCCTTGAGAAAGTCGCTGCTGTGCGACGAAACATGTCAGATTTACATGTCCATATATGCTTTTAATTCATACTGATTAAATTGATGGTGATTTTACTATCCCAAGTTTACAGTCTATTCTATCTATCCACGGCAGTCTTGTGGTTCCCATTACCCATCAGGATCGGTTCCAGCAGACCCAGTCATCGTGGAGGAAACTGAGAATACATTCAGTGCTGGAGAGAAGGGGTGGGGTTTTAACAAGAAGAGGTGTGACCTTGACAGGAAGGGGTGTGTCAAATTTAAATTAGGATGTTGTCACGGTTCCCGGATCCCACCACGCAGTACTTAACCCCCAACACTCCACAAAACCCAGAAGCTACCAACAGTGTAGCTGTGAATGATCCCTATCTGTCTGGTCCTTAGAATTGGCCAGGTAAACTAGCTAGACAGAAAAGGGTTAACAATACAGAGAGGAGTCAGCCGAGCCAGGATCAGGAATACAGAGTTCAGAATGGTCAAATGGAATAGCCGGGTCGGTATCAGAGCAGTAGCGTAGTGCAAGAAAATAGTCTAGGGCAACAGAAGGCAGAATGGTCAGAACACAAGCAGAGGTCAATAACAGGTTAAATCAATATAGCAGTCAGGTACAAGGAGCTCAGGTATGGATAACCACGATCTGGCAACTTCTGAAACTATACTGAGGGTTTTTAAAGACCTTCACCAGACCACGCCCCCCACTCAAGCCACACCTCATGCAATCACCTCCCTGCCTGTCTCCATTTAAACCAGGCAGTGGTCAGCGAGCAGCATCAGACTTGCTGTCCTCAAGCACACAGGTAGGGCTGGAAGCCCCCAACGTTACAGTACCCCTTCTCCACGGGAGGCCACCGGACGACCAACAGGACGAGCGGCAATACGACCACCAGGGCGATCGGGGTGCGAGGCATGGAACGCCCTGACCAACCTAGAGGCAGACATGTCGGAAGCTGGAATCCAGGACCGGTCTTCCGGGCCATAGCCCACCCAATCGACCAAGTACTGCAGAACACCCCTGCACAGCCTAGAATCCAAAACCCTCCTAACCTCATACTCTGATTCACCATCAACCTGAACAGGTGGAGGAGGAGGAACGACCCGCGTGTACCTGTTACACAACAAAGGTTTCAGTAGGGAGGTGTGAAAGACGTTGTGCAAGCGAAGATGTTTAGGAAGGGCAAGAGCATAAGCCACAGGGTTAACGCGGCGAATGATCTTATATGGACCAATAAACCGAGGTGCCATTTTCATAGAAGGCACCCGTAACTTCACGTTCCTAGTAGACAACCAAACTCTATCCCCCACGTTATAGGAGGGAGCTTGTAACCTATGCCTGTCAGCCTTGCGTTTCTGGACAGCAACATTGCGCTCCATATTTACGCGAATCTGTCTCCAAATCTCTTGTAGTTGAGTGAGATGGTCATCGAGAGCCGGGATGGCCTGTTCATTAAACTGAAGCGGTAGAGCCGGAGGGAAAAAACCATAGATAGCAGAAAAAGGAGAGTGGCCAGTGGTCTCATTACAGCGTTATTACGTGCATACTCAGCCCAGGGCAACAACTCCGACCAATTGTCTTGTTGTTGTGTGGTAAAGCAACGTATGTACTGCTCGAGACCCTGATTTGCCCTCTCTGCTGCCCCATTGGTTTGTGGATGGTATGCTGAAGAGAAGGCCAATCGCACCCCCATCTCCGCACAGAAAACCCTCCAGAAACGAGAGACGAACTGAGCTCCTCTGTCAGAGACTATTTCAGACGGAACCCCATGTATTCGTACAATCTCTCTAGCAAAGACAACCGCCAGTTCTTTGGCTGTAGGAAGCTTAGGTAAAGGGACAAAATGAGCCATTTTGGAGAAGCGGTCTACAACTGTCAGAACCACAGTATGACCTTTGGACTTCGGCAAGTCCACAATAAAATCCATAGATAGATGAGACCAAGGCCTCTTAGGCGTGGGTAAAGGCTGCAATAGATCGACAGGCAAGGTTTTACTGGTTTTGCTTCTGGCACAGACTTGACAAGCCAAAACAAACAGGCGTACGTCCTGTCGCATGGTGGGCCACCAGAACTGTCTGGAAATACTGGTAAGAGTCTTAGTAATACCAGGATGACCTGCTGGTTTAGAATCATGAAACATTATGAGTAATTCTTGTCTTTCCTTTTCAGGTACAAACAACATATCTGGAGGCTTGTCAGGTGGAGCCCCCACTTGAGCTGCCTGGAGGCGTTCCAGGAAAGGCGAGGAGACAGACAAGACTGTGGAAGCCACAATACGTTCAGGAGGAACTATAGGATTGTGGTCTTGTGTATTAGATTCATATGGGTCATATTGACGAGATAAGGCATCAGCCTTTACATTGCGGTCACCTGGTCTGTAAGTCAATACAAAATTAAACCGAGACAGTAGCAATGACCACCTGGCCTGTCTTGAGTTCAAACGTTTAGCATCCCCGATGTATGTAAGGTTCTTATGATCAGTGATTATCAACAAAGGATCAAGAGTACCTTCCAACAAATGTCTCCACTCTGACAGGGCAGACACAATAGCAAGCAATTCTCTGTTCCCAATATCATAATTGCGTTCTGCTGGTGATAATTTTCTTGAAAAGAACCCACAAGGATGTAGTGGTTTCCCTGGAGATTCTCTTTGAGACAGGACAGCCCCAATGCCTATCTCAGAAGCATCAACCTCAAGAATAAACGGAATCCTGGGATCAGGATGCCGTAACACGGGAGCGGAAGTGAAAGCCTGTTTGAGGGCTTCGAATGCTTGTTTAGATTGAGAAGACCAGATCTGGTACTTCAGACCTTTACGTGTCATATTAATGATAGGAGAGGCTATAGCGGAATAATTCTTGATAAATCTCCTATAATAGTTAGAAAACCCCAGAAACCTCTGTATGGCTTTGAGACCTTGAGGAAGAGGCCATTCTGAGATGGCCGTGAGTTTAGAAGGATCCATCTCAAAACCCTCTGGAGTGATAATGTACCCAAGGAATTTCACAGTAGTAATGTCGAATAAACACTTCTCTAGTTTGCAATAAAGACCATTGTCCAGTAATTTAGCTAATACCTGTCTGACATGTGCATGGTGGGTTTTCAGATCGGGAGAGTAAATCAATATATCGTCAAGGTATACTATAACAAAGGTTTGCAAGAAATCTCTGAGCACATCATTAATAAAATCCTGGAATACCGCTGGAGCATTACAAAGACCGAAAGGCATGACCAAGTATTCATAATGCCCACTCCTGGTGTTAAATGCTGTTTTCCACTCATGCCCCTCTTTTATGCGTATCAAATTGTAAGCTCCTCTTAAATCAAGTTTAGTGTATACTGTTGAACCTCTTAACCTGTCGAACAGTTCCGATATGAGAGGGATAGGGTACACGTTCTTAATGGTGATCTTGTTAAGCCCCCTATAATCAATACACGGGCGTAAATCTCCCTCTTTTTTCGACACAAAAAAGAATCCAGCCCCTGCTGGAGAAGAGGAACGTCGGATAAAACCTCTCTCCAAATTCTCCTTGATATACTCCTCCATAATTTGGTTCTCCTTTATGGAAAGAGGATATACTTTGCCTCGAGGAGGCATGGTACCCGGATGAATATCAATAGCACAATCATATGGTCTATGTGGAGGTAGTTTGTCTGCCTCTCTTTTATCAAATACAGCCCTGAGGTCTGCATATTGTTCAGGAACTTCAGTAGACAATGGAGGGGCTGTGGGTGTGTTCAGGGCACCGACATGCTGAATGGGTATTAAACAAGTCCCAAAACATGCAGAACTCCAAGACAGTATCTCTCCTTTAGCCCAATCAATAACGGGATTGTGTTCCACCAACCAGGGGAAACCAAGTACAACAGGATTGGAAGGTGAGTGGATAACTTGGAATATGATCTTTTCTTTATGCAAGAGACCAGTAGTAAGAACTACTGTAATCGTATCGTGAGTAATCCTAGGGCAGGATAACGGCCTGCCATCTATGGCTTCAACGGCTAAGGGTGTCTCTCTTACAACCAGAGGTAGAGAAATGGAAGAAGCGTAGTTAACATCAATAAAGTTACCAGCAGCCCCAGAATCCACAAAAGCGGTGTTATGTGTGGTCTTGGTCTCCCAAGCCAAGGATACTGGTAACATAAGTTTAGTGTCTTTGATAGGAGACATGCATGTCACACCCAAGGCCTGTCTCCTCAGCTGCCTTAGGTGCGGTAGTTTCTCCGGCTTATCATGCAGCTTAGGGCGAGTAGGACATTGAAATCGTACATGTCCCTCCAAACCACAATACAGGCACAATCCCTCACGAAAACGCCTTGTTCTCTCCTCCTCTGTAAGCCTAGTACGGCCTAGTTGCATAGGCTCTGAGGAAGGAGATAACTCTCTGGGTGGTGCTTGAAAGACAGGGGCCAACCTAGGTAACGGTCTCTTGGGTCTCTCACTTGGAGTCCTTCTATCCCTTATCTGATTATCCAGATCTATACAGTAATCAATGAGTTCACACAATACCTCAGGTAGTTTACGTGGAGCTAATTCATGCATCAACGACTCTGATAACCCCTCCATAAAAGCCAGAACCAGTGTCTCATTTGTCCAGTTCACATCAGAAAGTAAGGTTTTAAATTCTATGGCATACTCAGACACAGTTCTGTTCCCTTGACGTATGCGGAACAAGGATTTGCCGGCTATCGTGGCCTTTCTGGTAGGATTAAATGTACGTTGTAACTCGGCTATGAATTCTTTATAATCCCGTACAATAGGGCCTCCCATAAAGGAGTCGCCCATGTCAACGCTCTGCCAGACAGATGGTTAATAATAAACCCCACTTTGGCAATGTCAGAGAAAAACATTTGTGGATTTAATTTAAAATGAATATCCACATGGACCAAAAATCCCCGGCACTCAGAGGGAGTACCGTCAAACCTCATAGGAGCGGTCATGTGTACCTGGGATGTCTGAACGACAGGGGGCTCAGGTATAGCAGGCGGGGGTGCAACCCCAACCGGTTCCAGGTTTGCAGTACGCTTCAGGATAGTTCGTAAGGCAATGGCAAACTGATCCATCCTATGATCCTGCTCATCCTGTCTGGATACAAAGGTAGCCAAGTGCTGTGTTAAATCTGCGGGATCCATATTGGCCAGATCGTAATGTCACGATTCCCGGATCCCACCACGCAGTACTTAACCCCCAACACTCCACAAAACCCAGAAGCTACCAACAGAGTAGCTGTGAATGATCCCTATCTGTCTGGTCCTTAGAATTGGCCAGGTAAACTAGCTAGACAGAAAAGGGTTAACAATACAGAGAGGAGTCAGCCGAGCCAGAATCAGGAATACAGAGTTCAGAATGGTCAAATGGAATAGCCGGGTCGGTATCAGAGCAGTAGCGTAGTACAAGAAAATAGTCTAGGGCAACAGAAGGCAGAATGGTCAGAACACAAGCAGAGGTCAATAACAGGTTAAATCAATATAGCAGTCAGGTACAAGGAGCTCAGGTATGGATAACCACGATCTGGCAACTTCTGAAACTATACTGAGGGTTTTTAAAGACCTTCACCAGACCACGCCCCCCACTCAAGCCACACCTCATGCAATCACCTCCCTGCCTGTCTCCATTTAAACCAGGCAGTGGTCAGCGAGCAGCATCAGACTTGCTGTCCTCAAGCACACAGGTAGGGCTGGAAGCCCCCAACGTTACAGATGTGCACAAGATTAGTCAGGCCTGGGGCAACACAAAACCTAAATACACCACTGAGAATAGCATTGTTCAGTTAATTTGTTTTTTCCCTGCGGCCACTTTGGAGACTCCATCTTCACTTCAGTGTACTTCGGTCAAATGGAATTGTCGAATTGCGCCAAACTGGAAAGCACTGAAATTTCACTGAAATTTTGGTGCTTACTGAATAACCCCTTAAATGTTGGAATTCACCAATATTTCTGTCTCCCGATTAATTATTATCAACTCACACTTAACACAAAGACACACTCATGTCTGATATATTGTTGTCCAGCACTGTCACAGGGCATCCTAGCATGGTCATCTAGGGCAATGACACTAATTACACTATGTCACAATATACTGTATATTTTTTTTACCAGTACTATACGACAAGTTACATACTTATTGTGACTCAACACCCGAATACAAACTTTATAGTGTATGGAACCAAACAGGAAATCAGTTCCTTCTGCAAAGATAGTGGAGGAACTGCTTTCCCATGTGTTCCTACTCAACTAAACCTGTGCTGATGGGTCCAGGCACAACCTAAAATTAGGCATCTCAAATTGACATCTTTTATGCTTTTTATACAGTTCAATAGTTTTTCTCTGCCTTAAAGTTTTTAGCAGATTATTTAAATTATGTATATTATATTAGTTTGAGTTTGTTAAAATAATGACATGCTGAGGTCAGACTCTAGTGAAAGATTCCGTGCATTCTGTTGCACAAATATGGGGTCTTTTCACTGTATACAGGAGTTGCCATAGACTAGTGCAGCATGGCTGTAGAAGTAGAATGGCTGTCGCCTGGCTCGACTCAATCACGTAAAGAAAAATCATCTAACTCTCCTGGATCAGCCGGTGCTTCCTTACCAGTGTGTAGCAAATTGGGGTTTAATGAATAAACCTTTAATGTCATTGCTGGGAGTATTTTTGCCTTACAGCACCTTTATACACGCGCATACCTCAAAGATATATGACCTCTGTAAAAAGGACATTAGGAGGAAAATGCTGCCCCTTCCAACTTGCTCTCCCAGACCCAGCCCTAGTTGGCCTATGCAAGTATACATTCCTGGAGCCGTCCCTGGATTTCCTTGAAATCAACAACTTTCTTTGGCATTGAGATCTTAGCAGTTCTTTTTGACACCACTCTCGAGTTTGCAAAGGTGACACAATTCTAATAATAACAATAAAGTATCCTGGAGAGGTACCTTCAACTTGTCACTAAATCAAAAGTCTTGCCAACTCAGCCCCTTGCAGTTTGATGGTGGACGAGTTCTTCATTGAGGTTTGTATTGGTTCTTTTTCCAGTAATGATCCATAACTGTATTCATGGAACCCAAGATCCTGTTTTAATCAAGGAAATTAATAAATTGCTTAAAGCTATAGATTCTGCAAGAACCTGCACATTTCAGCATCTTACCTTCTGATATTTCTATGCCACAAATAGATGGCCAGCCATGATGCAGTGAGGACAATTATCATTATAATGTGTCTTTCTAATACATAATCATCCTGATTTGTGAAAGCCGGGGAATATTCCTGCCTATTTAGAGGCTAAACTAGGTTTGGGGAAAAAAAAAATAAAAAAAAAATTCAAAGCTGAAATTAGTAGTTTTTCTGGTCATATTTTTATTTGGTTGTCACCATTTCATTTTATGTCTATCATAGCACAGACCAAGAAAGTCTATACGTAGGACTAATTGGAATAAAACAAGATGTTTAATCCCAGACCGCAAGGAACAAAATCTTATTAGAATGAATGAACCGATGGACAAAACCACCGTTAGGGAAATAAGCAAAATAGGAAAGTGACTAAACACTGATTACGAATATATATCAAATCCCCTTGCGAGGAAAAGGGCCTATTAGCAAAGTTAAAACTTTAAACTTTATTAATCTCAATTATAAAATATTAAGAAACAGTTGTCGATTTGAAATGAATTGGTTGTATGTATTAAACAAATTAAACCCACATATTGGTATCAGAAAAGATTGAAGAAAATTGTGTATGTCATATACTAAAGTAAATGGTGCGTCCACCAATTTACACAGATGCGCATATGCAAGAAATTTAAGGTGGTAACCCTAGTCAGATTGATGACAAACTAAATATATAAAAGATCCCACCTAGAACCGCGCTCTTACCACTACACAAAATGCCTTTATTAAGGCTAAAATAGCCAAAAGAACAATCACTTAAAGGTAGGTAGAGTACAATAGACAGTAGTTAGATTGACTCCCACGGGTTTATTGGAACTATCAGCGTGCTACTCAAATAATAAATGATTGATTGATACCTGTTGGCATTGAAATACCAGCAAATAATTAATTGTGGGATATATTAAAGTGGTTTTTACCCATTAAATAGATTCTTATTGTGAAAATTGACCGCCTATTCAGGCATGATTAATTGTCTCAAAGAAAATAGTTTGCATGCATGCACAAAAATGAACACAGTTTGTGATAATCGCTAGACCCAATGGTGGATAGTGATAAAACGCATCGACTTGGAATTGGACTTGGCTCACTACGTATGCAAGTGAGAAAAATGACCAGGCAAGTGAAACCAGATAGTCGATGCGCTATTAATTGGACCACCGCGCCAGAGATTACACCAAAATACGACGCTCAGGGAGGAGATGTAATGATACAAATATTAGTAAAAGTTCAAACACCTTAGAATTGGTTAGGAACGTTTTTGGTGGCGATCGTATTGACAAGAAAATATTCGTCAAGTAAGGATTAAACCTGCACGTTCTCAAACAATTGAGTAACAACGTTAATTGAACCTGCTACAAGGATGTTAGACGGGTACTCGGTTAGCCGCAACCATCAACTCAAGGACAGTTCAAGCAGCCATTGATACTGAAAATACAAACAGGTAGACATGTGCACAGCACAAAATTTCGTTTTGAACTAATGGATTAGTCCTAAAATGCAATTTATTTAGTTGCTAAAGAAATTCGTTTTCAGTTATTTAGTATGAAAACGAATTTCATTCATCCTAAAACCAGTGGATACAATTACTATTGTAGTGGCTCCTCAGAGGGCTGAGATCGCTGCTTGTTACAGTATCTCTCACTCTCAGCACAATGTGGTCCATATTATATAGTTGGTGCTAACTTAACCAGAGCTGTTGTAAACTTCCCAGAGCTATTGTAGCCTATGGAGGTTTTCAGTTTACAACAGCTCTGGTTAAGTTAGCACCAACATTGTAATACTGCCCCGTGTCAGGCAAAGCTGTTACAGTAACTGACTGCTGCTCATCACAGCGCTCAGAGTTTCAGTAAAACTAGTAAATAATATTTTTATATATATATGATGTTAGAACAATATTATTTCCTTGTTTTACTGAATCTCTGAGCGCTGTTAGTCAGTTACTGTAACAGCTGAGCCTGATACATTGTACTGAGAGATAAGGTAACAAGCAGCCGATCTCCGCGCTCACAGCCACTGGATTTAAAGGGCTGAGAAAAAAAGGATCCTCTCTGTATAATGTTTAGAACATCCTCCTGCATTAATTAATACCCCTCTCTGTATAATGTATACAACATCCACCTGCATTAATTAATACCCCTCTCAGTATATTATATAGAACATCCTCCTGAATTAATTAATGTCCCTCTCTGTATAGAACATCCTCCTCAATTTATACCTTTCTCTGTATAATGTATAGAACATCCTCCTGCATTAATTAATGTCCCTCTCTGTATAGAAAATCCTACTGCATTGGCATGTGGAGGGTGCAGAACTTCGGATGTTGCGCTCTTCATTGCTGGTCTCCTTCACTTATCAATGTAATATAACAAAAAGGACTGACACTAAAATGTAGTGCATTTTATTTTAGTTTCTTTAGTTTTTTGTACTGAGCAGTTTCGTTTCTCTTGAGTCATACGAAAACTAAATTATCCCAAAATTCCGACTAAATCGTTTTAGTACTAAAACGAATGCACATGTCTACAAACAGGCTTACAGTTGATTGCTGGCGATAGTACTCAGTGTATAAGTAATGCTGTGAACCAATATTGTTCAATTAGAACCATCCAGCTCAGACACTAAAATTAGCGATGATAAGCATTGAGTATGACGGGCACACAGCGTATTCCTCAAGTCGGCGAGTACAAATTCTTTGAGAATAACTAACAGCCCATAAATTGGTTAATGTACTTAATAAACAAAAAGTTAAATAGCCACCAGGCTCAATGTAATTAGTAGGAGAACATACAAATAGCGGCTAAAATAGCCATGCAGAGGTTCCACAGAGGTTCAATGACCTGAAAAAATGCTCAGGTTAAACAGCCACTCGGCTAAAGATTATTGGTATGAGGACCATTCAAATGGCGGCTAGATTAACCGAGAAAACTAATCTTCAAGGTTCAATTAACCTGCAGACGCTCAACGCGCGTTTCCCTGCTGTTAGCACAGCAATTTCATCAGGAGCTATGTGAGACTAGCTGGCCAGTTTCATATATATAGGTGGTTGATTGATTAATTATGGTCTTTAATTATCTGCAGGAGAGCTAGAAAATACGGATCCCTGTTGGAGGAAAAACACCCTAAATAGGATATGAGTGTTTACAACAGGTAATATGGCAAAAGTTCGTAATCAAAGGCATAGAGCAACGTGTCACATAATTTAGACATCGTAGACATCACTAAGGGTCACAGTACTATTCAAAAGGATGAAATAAACAGCAAACGATATATGAACTCATTGCACTATCCCATTAAAGAGAGTCTAATCGCCCCTCAATAGCATTAATGAATTTAGTAGGCACATGGAATAAAGTCACTCAGTAACACGATGACCTTAAGCTTAGGACGTTCACAATTGAATAGATCCTATTTATTATTCGCAATTATTATCCGTTCAAGTTTTGAATACTCACTCTTAAATGCAGATAAGCAGCCGATCAACTATAATCCCATATATATTAAATGATTGGCTCCCTACTCACTAAATCCTATATAAACATTAGCATGCTCCATTATATTTACAAAATCTATATAAATGGATATTGGATATAGTAAGACAACAAAAAGATTAAATTTGAAGGTCAGGAATTCATGTACCAATGTACGGTGTGAAACTAAACCCTTCGTTGAGACCTGCTGGACTCAACGTTTTCAACTGATAAATCCATACACATTCTCTCCTTCTTAGGGCAAGGTCATAATCCCCTTGTCTCTGTACTCTATTGACTTTTTCAATACCAAAGAAGCGTAGAACATTAGGGTCATTATTATGATGCTGACGTACATGTGTAGCTATGGATGTATCTAAATTATTTTTCACTGAGCGAACATGTTCTTGAATCCTTAATTTAAAGGGTCTAAACTTTTTCCCAACATAAAGTTTACCACACATACATGAGATTGCGTATACGAGGCCCTTGGAATTGCAATTAAAGAAGGATGTAATTTTAAATTCTTTTTCTCCTTTAGAATCTTTAATTGTGATCACATCATGCTTGATAAATTTGCATATACAGCAATGCCCGCATTTATAGGTGCCTTGTAATTTATTTGAGAGCCATGTTTTTACCTGAGTGCTATTACCATCATAATGGCTTCTAACAATCATATCCTTAATGTTACGGCATCTGTGTGCTCTAATAGTTGTGTGTGGAGTAAGAACTTCTTTAAGATTTGGATCCCAGGTAATAAGGGGCCAATAACGATCCATTATTTGCTTAACTTTATCCCACCCTTTGTCAAAGCTTCCGACTCATCTAATAAGAGATGTTTCATTAGAATGTGGGGGATCAGTCAATAATGTTGGTCTAGGCATAAGAAGTGCTCTCTTATATGCGTTCTTAAGAATTCTGTTGGGGAAACCCTTATCTTTGAAGTTCTTCCTTAAATCTTTAGCTTGCTCCTTAAATTCAGCTTCATCAGAACAAATACGTCTAAGCCTCAAGTATTGCCGGAATGGAATGCCACGTTTCAATGGGAAAGGATGGTAGCTTTGCCAATCCAGGAGGCTGTTAGTGGCAGTCTTTTTTTTGTATATGGTTGTAGATAGGGTTGTTTCAACTTCATTACTAGCTTTGGAAATAGCAATATCCAAAAAATTCAGTGTTTGATGTTGAATTTCACTTGTAAACACCAAATTCAAATTATTACAATTCAGATGATTTTTAAACTGAATGAATTCACTTTCTGAACCATCCCATACCACCAAAATATCATCTCTATATCTTTTCCAAGAAATAATTTTCGGAAGGAATGGATTATTTTGTAATTTATAGATGAATTCCTCTTCCCAGAAGCCCAAATAGAGATTAGCATAGGTGGGTGCACAGGGACTTCCCATCGAAGTCCCTTGTTGTTGTAAATACCATTTGTTATTAAACAAAAAATAGTTATGCGTTAGCACAAATCTAAGTAGTCTAACCACGAAGTTGATCTGGACCTCTGGTAAAGAACTATGTTGTATTAAAAAGGATCTGATGTTTTGGAGGCCTTCTGTATGTGGAATACAACTATACAATGCCTCAACATCAAGACTACATAACAACGCCGATTGAGGTATATTCAAATCTTTAAGAATATTCAAAGTTTGTTTGGAGTCTCGTATATAAGATGGTAAAGAGTTGACATAGTTCTTTAGAAATTTGTCCAAATATTGGCTGCAGTTCTGGGTGAGGTTATTAATACCAGACACAATTGGTCTGCCTGGTGGTGGTACTATATTTTTATGGATTTTTGGGATCGTGTAAAACGTGGAAAAAGTCGGGTGTTTAATTTTCAACAATGTATACTCTTTCTCAGTGAGTATACCCTGAGTTAGACCTTCATCAAGTAGTTGATACAGTTCAATTAGATATTTTTGTGTGGGGTCAGACACTAGCTGTTTATATGTCCTTTGATCATTTAACACATTCAAGGTCATTTGCTCGTATCCTTCATGTGACACGTTGCTCTATGCCTTTGATTACGAACTTTTGCCATATTACCTTGAGTTGATGGTTGCGGCTAACCGAGTACCCGTCTAACATCCTTGTAGCAGGTTCAATTAACGTTGTTACTCAATTGTTTGAGAACGTGCAGGTTTAATCCTTACTTGACGAATATTTTCTTGTCAATACGATCGCCACCAAAAACGTTCCTAACCAATTCTAAGGTGTATGAACTTTTACTAATATTTGTATCATTACATCTCCTCCCTGAGCGTCGTATTTTGGTGTAATCTCTGGCGCGGTGGTCCAATTAATAGCGCATCGACTATCTGGTTTCACATGCCTGGTCATTTTTCTCACTTGCATACGTAGTGAGCCAAGCCCAATTCCAAGTCGATGCGTTTTATCACTATCCACCATTGGGTCTAGCGATTATCACAAACTGTGTTCATTTTTGTGCATGCATGCAAACTATTTTCTTTGAGACAATTAATCATGCCTGAATAGGCGGTCAATTTTCACAATAAGAATCTATTTAATGGGTAAAAACCACTTTAATATATCCCACAATTAATTATTTGCTGGTATTTCAATGCCAACAGGTATCAATCAATCATTTATTATTTGAGTAGCACACTGATAGTTCCAATAAACCCGTGGGGGTCAATCTAACTACTGTCTATTGTACTCTACCTACCTTTAAGTGATTGTTCTTTTGGCTATTTTAGCCTTAATAAGGCATTTTGTGTAGTGGTAAGAGCGCGGTTCTAGGTGGGATCTTTTATATATCTAGTTTGTCATCAATCTGACTAGGGTTACCACCTTAAATTTCTTGCATATGCGCATCTGTGTATATTGGTGGACGCACCATTTACTTTAGTATATGACATACACAATTTTCTTCAATCTTTTTCTGATACCAATATGTGGGTTTAATTTGTTTAATACATACAACCAATTCATTTCAAATCGACAACTGTTTCTTTAAACTTTATTAATCTCAATTATAAAATATTAAGTTTTAATTTTGCTAATAGGCCCTTTTCCTCGCAAGGGGATTTGATAAACAAAATCTTATTAGATTTTATAACCTTCTCTAAAAAGACAATTAAAAATGTGTATTACTGGCTGGGAGTGAGGGAAAAATTTAGTAACAGGATCATAAAGAATGTCATGTGTCCCACCCCCTCCCAGGGGCGGACTGACCTATTGGGCACTCGGGCACCACCCGAGGGCCCGCGGGTGGTAGGGACCCAGTCGGTGGGCCCCGCGGCCACCTGGTTCTTGCTCCCTCTCAGCTGTTTAATTGTCCCACAGGACGGCCGGGCTCAGCCTAGCGGCGCACTGCGCGCACGCCACGCAGTCGCTCTGGGGCTCAGCCTCCCTCCAACTCCCACCTGTCGATTCTGAATGCAGCGTGCCTCCCACATTGAAACTACGAGGCACTCTGTGTTGGCACCGCCCCTCCGCGTCACGTGATGCGCAGTAACCGCTGGTGCAGGAGTGGGGAAAGAACATCCAAGGAGGCAAAGGGTGCGAGCCTGCAGAGGTCCAGCCGAGCTAACCAGCCAACCAGCCTGCCTGCCTGGTGCTGGAGGACAGTCTCCAGAAAGGCCATGATATTATTTTAGGGGGGGGGGGGATAACATTACAGACAGTTACAAGCAAGCAGAGCAGGGGTGGTGAAATAAAGTGAGGAGGGGGTGAAAAAAAGTGATGAGGGGGTGGGTCAGCTGGGGGGGAGGCTGTGGAGCTCTTTTACACTCCTACAAACCACACATTATTGTGAGTTTGTTTTATTGCTGTGGATTCTGTGATATGATTGTAAGCTCCTATGAGCAGGGCCTTCTACACCTGTTGTTTCCATCATATGTCCACTTATCTCGTTCCCTTTGATTATTGTGAAGCGCTGCGGAAACTGTTGGCGCTATATAAGTGATGACAATAATAATAATAATACACACTGCACATTACTGCGCGTTTTATTTCAGTGGAGCTCTGTGATACACTCATACACACTGCACATTACTGTGAGTTTTATTGCTGTGGAGCTCTGTAATGTGCAGTGTATCATTAATTTACAGAATCTTTTGAAGTGATCGGCAGTTTCCCACATTTGCCACAGGGACATGCTGGGCTGGATTCCCCAATTCGCTGTTGGGTCCAAGTGGATTTTCTTTTCACAATTTGTTAAAAATATTATTTTAATGAGTTAAGAAATAAATTCTTTAGCACAATAATGTACATGTTGGTATTGCGTTGTAGGGGGTGGGGTTTTGTATGGGTGTGGGTGCGGTACAAGGGGGGCCCCATGGTCCCCTATTGCCCGGGGGCCCCGTTAGTTGTCAGTCCGCCCCTGCCCCCTCCTCCTGTGTTTCCCAAAGTATAGCATCAAAAGTATAGTATATATAAGAGAAAACACTATTTTTATTCCATAGCAATAACCTGGCATCACAACTCAGTTAAACTGTTTGGTAAAATATTTATTACCGTATGACTAGATGGAAAATTAAACCTCAATATTCTAAAACAGGAGACGTAAGAGCAGAACCATTCTGGTGATCTCCATGTTTATTGCTTCTCTATTTAGAATTTTGTCCCTCAGTTGCTCTTTACATATACATGGACCTATGCGTTCCCGAACTGTCTGTTATCTTGTGGACGAAAACATAAAAAACTCCAAACCCACAGAATTAAATCAAAGTGGATTTATTCCAACACCAAAAAAAGGACGACGTTTCGACCAGAACTGGTCTTTGTCAAGTATTTTTTTATGTTTTTGTAGAGATTGGGGTCGTTGAGCAAGGACCCCCATCCTTTTTACCCACTGCTGCATATGCTGCATAGGCTTAATTGTATGTTATTGTTATCTTGTGGAGGCTTAACTTAGTTTTAAGTAGCCCTGATGGCATGAAAAGAAAAGCTTTCTCTTAGTAAATAAAGTTTGATTTCCTAAAGAATCCCTTGTAGGGTTCTACCCGCTAAGTTATTGAAATGTAACCAAATAGATACAATTATGGACAAATATATCCAAATAGGTACAACTCTGCTATTATAATTCACTTTGACAATTTGTCTATTTACAAAAGGGACACTGTTAATTTTTGGAAATCTCTATGTGGTTGTGATCTGGGGGTCTGTAAATTTGCAAGGCAGCGCGACGAGTTGGCTATTCACAAATGGATGGCTGGCTGCCGAAAGGAGACCAAATACTTCAAAGTCGGTCAACATCCTTTATCAGTTTGGAGATGGAAAGTATCTTATATTTATATTTCCATTTTTTTAAACCTAAAAGTTTAATTAAAATATACAGGGTTATTCAAAGAGATTCGAAAAGTCACTGCACGTTCGGTGACTTTCCATTCTCTTCAATTCGGTTCCTTTTGCCGATCCCATTTTGGTGACCCTGCGGTGTATTCAGCAAACACCACAGGGTCCCCGAATTGCAGGGAAAAGCCACTGCAAACCCGATGAAAACTCACCGCAAAACACAGCGAATGCACGCCGAAAACCCGCAAAAACATCTGGATTAACCCGCCAAAAACCACAGAAAAACCCGAACAGGAGCCGATCGCAGCCTTCGACACAGCAGAAGAGGCAGTGAATAAATTAGCAAAACAGTTTGAATGAATATGTGAAAGTGAACCGCTGTTTGCAAAGAAACTACTGAGCGAAAATGTCTGAAATTTGCATGAGGTCCATATGTCTGTTACAGAAAAAAGAAGAAAACTTTTAAAAAAAAAAATCGGACTTTTAAAACAAAAAAAAATTCAGAAAAATGCTTAAAATATCCTAACAAATCTACAAATAAAGAGACTCTTTACTGCAGAATTTTATAACGAACGGTTTATTAGATATTGAATTAAAACGGGAATATTTTTAACATTGAAGCCTATGGGATTCTCCTGAATAAATTTGCTGAATTAAACCACCGACTGGCAGGACATTAGGGGAACCTTTCACTGCTGGTTTGTGTTCTCTGAATAGACGAAGCAGTGCTTTTTCATGGGGATTTCACTGCCCTCGAACAGGCACCGAACAGGCACCGAATGTTCAGGCAATTCGCTAGGATTTGGCGAATTGCCTGCTCTCTGGATAGCCGAATGGCCAGGAAAGGTAACCGAACGCTGATTTTCAGCGTTCGGTTACCTTTCTCAAGCAATTCGGATCTCTTTGGATAACCCTGATATTCTATTAATATTTTCTTCCAATCTGGTGTTGTCAGTGGGCATTCAGTTATCACCACTTCTTATTTCGTCTTATTTGTCACTCCAGACGTCAAATGGCCAAAAGAGAGAAAATACAAGTTGAGTCACCGACTCTTTTCATTTTTTACAAGTAACAGTTCTGCTGCTGGTCTGACTTTCTATGGAAATGTGGACGATATTCATTAAGTTAAATTTGTTACAAGTTAAACAAATTACAATCCGGCAAACAGTGAATTAACTGCATAAAAGGAGATATTTATCTGCGGCGAGTAATATGTTCGACATAAAAACCCACATTTGGAATTTCATGAACATTCTAATTTGAATTTAGTTTTATATCAGATAAATAATTTGATAAATAATCGATAAGCTTTAGACCTATTTTACTCGATACAATCCGCCTTACACTTTTCTATACATTCTATATTAAAATGTTTTCCGTTGTTGCAGACATAGTCAAATTGCCTGAATTGCAACTCTGACAAAAAACCGACTTTTTAAAAAAAAAAAAAAAAAGTAACATCAAAACAGCAGCAGGAGAAGCTGCGCTGTGACGCTTCTCCTGTCACTCTTCGGACTCCAGTTTTGTGGAATGCTGGCATTTGTAAGATCTGCAATACCGAAAAACACCAGTGCTTTGTGAATAACCCACTGAATGCAGCTTTCAATTCCTCTGGTAAGGCTAGGGTCAGACGAGTGCTTTTCTACGGACTGTGCGCCCGTGCAGTACGAACATGCAGTAGTGGCCACACAGTCTGTTTTTGTGACTGACGTTATTTATGACAGATGTAGGAGGGAAAATAAATGAAAATGAAAAAACATTTTGTCCGTCAAAAATGCTGGACGTATAAATGCAGTCCGTCTGACCACGTTCCATCACTCACAAAGCTATGCGGATGTGGCGCACTCCGCACTTCCGTCCTAGCGGTATTACGTTCTTGCTAACCTGCGTCCGTTTGCCGCGTCCGCACTTCTGTGCGGACGTACTTCGCGTGTGGTCCTTCATTGGCCATGATTATCTGCTACCACGGACGTACTAAAGTGCGGCTACACAGTTGTTAACACTGCGTTCGTCTGACTACAGCCTCAAAGATTTGTCCAAAATGGTATATGAAAGTTATTTATATCATAATGAACTGGATTATAGGAATTAAGAATTTATTGAATTACTGTTAATCAATCGACTAATAATTTGTCACTGATTTAGTTATAGTTTAGTTTTGTCACTGAAAAAAAGTCAAATAAAGTTATGACGACTAAGGCTGGGGTCAGACGAGCGCAGTGTTAACGTCCGTGTTGCCGCACATAAGTACGTCCATGATAGCACGCAATTGTGTTAAATGGAGCCCCACACACAAAGTACGTTCGCACAGAAGTGCGGGGGCTGACGGACGCTGCAAACGGACGCAGGTTAGGCAAGAACGTAATACTGCTAGAACGGACGTGCAGAGTGCGCCACGTCCGCAACGTCCGCATAGCTTTGTGTGTGAGTGATGGAACGTGGTCAGATGGACTGCATTTATACGTCCAGCATTTTTGACGGACAGATTGTTTTTACATTGTAATTTATTTTCCCTGCTACATCAGTCAAAAAATACGTCAGTGAAAATAACGGACTGTTTGGCCACTACCTTGTTGTCAGTCAGTAAGTACGTCCGTACTGCACGGACGCACAGTCCGTACAAAATGCGCTCATCTGACCCCAGCCTAAAACGTACCGGCTGGGTGGAGTGGAGGTAACATCACTACTCTGCGTGGAGAGAGCCTGTGGAGTCATGGGCTCAATCCCAGCAAGAACACCTCTCCAGTAAGTGTCCTTGGGCAAGACACCCAACGGTACATACTCGCCACCCAGGACATACTTGAAAACGAGAGAAATCTCAATGTATCCTTCCTGGGAAAATCCTTTCTCAAAAAAAAACCATGGTCAAAGTACATTGACATTTTTGTTGACTAATAAAAACTAAATGAGAATGTTAAAGAGGGACTAATTTTAATTTATATGTACACCTAAAACTAAAATGTCATGTCTTATTTCAGTCGACCAAAGTAACACTTCAATGAGAGTTTTTCCTAGGAAATTAGCTCAATTCTCATTTTTTTATGTTGATATCCATCAAACCAGAATATACCATCAGGATTTTAGCGGGAAAAAAAATGAACAAAACACGAAAGCAAATATAATTCTCACTCGACTATTTCTTTTCTTTATTTTATACTTTTTTATAAATTCTTTATTTCTCATCATGCAAAATCACAAGTCACAGAGTGGCCGAGCAGGGCCCCGCATAGAGTCGCAAGAATATTCCGAAAAACAATAAGGGTGAGCAGCAAGTGACCGCAAAGACGATATGTAGTAGACACAGCACACAAAAGCACGAAAATACAGTCATCAAGCAAGATGGCGCAGAAATATATATATATATATATATATATATATATATATTAAAAAAGGGGGGACAGCAATGGCCCATGTCGTGACTTTCCTGGCTCACTCCCGGGAGTCCAAGGGACAACAGGAGGCCATGGAAGGCAAAATGTCATGTAGCCAGGGCATCCAAGGGCCAGTTATGGCAGGCAGAGCCATGGTAGCTGCCACAGTGGCGCACCTCAAGACAGCCCAAATATGTCGGGGGGGGAGAGAAGGGGGGACACGACTAACCCAAGTACATCTATTTATTTAGAAATATATCTTTTTTTACTTTTTGTCACAAAAATAGACCCTCTTCACCTCTTGTGTTGTGTGTAAAATGTTATATATATATATATGTGTGTTTATGTATGTGTGTGTGTGTGTGTGTGTTAAGGTTACATACTAAAAAATAGTTTGAAAAAAGACCAATGTCCATCAAGTTCCCATATATCCCTATAGCTGCTGATGAAAACAAAAACATACTTAATTGGCACATAGAAAAAGGTTTTAAAAAGATTCAAGCCGACATAATTTTTTTGTAATTATTTTTGATGGTAATTCACTATCAAGGGGTTATTTAGAGAGGTCCGCAATGTCGCCGAAATGTGACCGGACACTGAAATTCAGTGTACGATGACATTCCGGGGCTATTTGGCTATAAGCAGGCAGTTCGCCAAATATTGCCTGTTACCTGTTCGAGGGCTGGGAAATCCCCATAGAGAAGCAATGGTTAATCTATTCAGAGACACTGAACAACGGTGAAAAGTTGCCAAAGTGCCCTGTTGTTCGGTGGTTTCATTCGACAAGTTTATTCAGGCGAATCCCATAGGCTTCAATGTTAAAAATATTCCCGTTTTTATTTAGTATCTAATAAACCGTTTATTATTTTAATCTGCAGTAAAAAGTCTCTTTATTCATTGATTTTTTTAGGATCTTTTAGTCATTTTTCAGGATTTTTTCGGCAAAAGTTTTTTTAATTGTTTTTTTATTTTTCTGTAACAGCCCTTTTTATTAGCATTCATTGGATCATATATGTAAATTCCAGGCATTTTCGTTCAGTAGTTTTTTTGCAAACAGCGTTTCAATTTTCAAACTTTCAATCGTATTGTTCTCTTTTTTTACTTTTTACTCTGTTCGCCTGCGTGTTGGCTTTTTTCGGTGGCTGCTCTGCGCTGTGATCGGCGGCTCGTCTGCTTTTCCAGCGTGTTCGGCATGGTTTTTGCAGTGGTTCCTGTGGCTTTTCGGTGAGTGTTTGGTGGGTGTTCATCAGGTTTCGGCGGGCTTTCCCTGCACTATGGAGACCCTGCGGTGCATGCTGAATACACTGTAGGGTGGGGAACTTTGATTCCCCGAAGTGCAGGGTAGCGCGGGAATGAGAGGGCACCAAAATGTCGGCGAAATTTCAGTGCTCTCTGAATAACCCTGTCAGGGTTATTCAGAGAGAGGTGAAACTCAGGAGAATGACTGGAGACGTGAAAATTCTAGGTCAAAATAGCCAAACCAAAAAAATTCTCCCATTTATCGCACTTTCCAAATCAGCTATTTTGACCTAGAATTTTCACTTCTCCAGTCATTCTCCTGGTTTCCACCTCTCTCTGAATAACCCTGTATGTTTTGATGACTGTTTGGCAACTTGATGTCTTCTGTACTTACCATACAATATATATATATATTTTCAAGCATAGTCATTGGATCTGAAAGAATATAAGTGTTTGAGGCTCCGAAGTTTGTAAAACCTGATTAAAAGAGTGAATGTTAAAATAATTGAAGGCATGTAAGAGAATGCAGAGTTAAAACAATACCCAGTGATATAGTGAGCGGTTTACATTTAAGAATACGTTTAGTGGTGTAATTTTATTTGTTTATAAATAACTTGTAAATTACAGAAGTATTTTAAAACTTTTGAACAATTCTCGATTAAAACTGGGATGCACCTGATGATGTTTATTCTCTTTTTTTATTGAAAGGCTGGCAATGACAGCACATTCAGTACCTAGAGTATATTATTAGAGAGTTCTGCAGCTGACTGAGGATGATGTTTATTTCTCATCCTACTCTTAAACCAGTTGATTGCTATTCATCTATTAATTAAAAATTCATAGGTTAGTCGGGTAGTAGTATTCAACTTTGAGTAAGTGTGTCAGGATCGGTCTTCGGATCGGGAATAGTGCAGACCTCAGGATGCAGGGACTGGCTGGGTAAATGACAGGAGGATAGTCAGGAACAGCAAAAGGGTCTAGAGCAGGGCTCAAAATTTCAAGTCCCAAGCTACTAGCCAGGCCTTAAGAATTACTCGCCACTAGTTGTCCCACCTAACCCTTATCCTGCCCTGCCTGCATCTACATACCCACTCGCCCTCATGCAATTTCCACTCGCCAAATGCTAGTAGGCGAGTGGAAATTTTGAGGCCTGGTCTAGAGGGTAGGCAGCTTCGGTGCATAAACGAAGAGACAGGCAATGGGTCGGTACACGAGAGATCATTTGATACTGAATTGGAATAAGGTATTAGTTAACGAGGGGTAAGGAACTCTATACCAGAGCGTTTGTGCCTAGTGAGCGCTGGGTTTAAATAGTGTTGTGGTACGGCCCCACCCCTCCCTGTCGAGCTAGCCGATGATGTCATCATTGAGCGTCTGGAGGAGACAGGAGATAAAAGGAGTTGTGGTGCGGCGCACTCGCCCTTAGGAATGCAGGAAACATGGCAGTCAGTGGGAGAGCAGCAGCTCCCGGCCCTGCGAGTCAGACCGCAGAAGCCCCGCGACCTCCGCCGACCGCGAGGGGGACAGCAGACACCGCTGAAGGGAGTGTATGAATGTGCGGCTCCGTGAAAAGCGTGTCCATGGTGTCGCGGTACACCATGGCGGCGTGGAGGTAAGCGGCTCCAAGGGCGGATACCTGACAAAGTGGCTTTTTCCCCCAGCATTTTCTGTTATAAAATAGATGGGCTCTCACTTGATGCATCTCTGAGCTGCTTCACAGAATCAGTTTTGTCTTGATAACGAGCCTTATTTATAAATGTTATCACAAAACTGAAAATTTAATAAAAATATTTGTACAGTTCTACAATAGTTTAAAACAAATTACGCCGAAGAGAACATGATGTTAACCTGTGAAATTAAACTCAAAAATCCTAGAAACAATCTGAGAATTTCCTGATTAAAACCTTGTAAACATATCATTGAAATACACGTTAAAATTAATAATTTGTGATATTCGTAAAAAATATTTATTTCCGAAGCTGAAAACTGAACTTTGGTTTGTTCATTTTTGGTGACGTCTCGCATTATACAGTATGGGCAGTATTACAAAGCTGGTGCTAACTTAACCAGAGCTGTTGTAAACTTACCAGAGCCATTATAGTCTGTGGGGTTGTTAAGTTTACAATAGTTCTGGTTAAGTTAGCACAAACTTTGTAATATTGCCCTATATTTGTTACTATGGTATGTTCACAAACATTTGAAACTTCACGGCAAACTAAACAGAACAAAAAAATAAAGTATCCATAAATAAGTGGAAATTATTGAGACAATAAGATTTCTATTGTCTAAGAAGAACTGGCCGACCACTGGGTTCTTGGTCGAACAACTGACTTGGTCATCTGCCTACGAACAAAGCAATCACCTGATCAGGGTCGCCCACTGGAAGTGGCTGTGGACGACCCAGATCAGCTGATGGACAGGCCGGCGAACAAAAAAAACCAAAAGCCCTGCTGCGGACAAAAAAAAACTGCTGCGGGGAGGAAAAAAACCCTGTCATTGGTGCTGAGATGGGGTTTCAGCACCAAGGACAGCCCTGAACGCAGCTTTTGCTGGAAAAAAGAAAAAAAACCTTGCCGATAAACCCCCTGCCCTAGTGCTGAAATACCTTTCAGCACCAAGGACAGCAACGCCTAACACAGCCAGCCTGAAGGGGGGAAGAAAGCCTCGTTCGGCAAGGGTAAAAAAAAGGCTTTTTTTTTTTTAGAAAAAATGAAAACCCCAAATTTTGCCTCAAGAAAAATACCAAAAATATCTAAAAAAAATTCAATATCTAAAAAGACTCTTTGCTGTGGATTAAAAGAATAAATGGCTGGATAAAAAATTAATACAAACACGGCACGGCGGTTAACTATACAATTCATCTTTTTCATGTAACTTTTACCAGATCGTCCCCACAATGTCCAATAAATCCCATTGAAATGGGAAAGATCGCTAGTCTGTTGTAGTTGCAAAAAATCGTCTGAAGTCGTCCGATGGAAGTCGGAGGCAGTGGAAGAGGGCTGATTCACCTGCATGCTGTGGGATCAGTCGGACGACTTCAGACGATATCGAATGAACGCATCCTTGCAGGAATACGGGCCCAGTGGACGGCCAGCCTAAATATACTGGTCGAATAAGTCTGAATCTGTCACAGACCAGGCATGAAGCTGGCTAACTCAGAAATAAAGTTTTGGACAGTTCCCAAAGGAAAATGAATTAAAAGAGGGAAAGCTCAGTGGCTGCAAATCAAGTAACAAAAAAATTGTTAGTTGGTGGAGCAACCATCCGATTGGCCTCATGATTTTCGCCACTACAGGAACTGCAGCACCAACATAAGAAAGCGAAAGGTTATAAAACATGTACAGGTCATTGGACGTTCTTTGTATGAAATTTTGTTGTGTGCACTTTTTTTATTTTATTAAAAAAAACACTCATTGACCTTAATCTGATTTAGCAATGACTGCTTTTTGTGCATCCAATGGGCTTTCAAAGGGTGTAAGAAAAGCGATCTGGAGGCGTTCCCGGATTTTTCCCAAATGTTAAAATTTAAGAGGTTGGTAAATATGCGCACATGCACGCTCCATAATTCTAGCCAAATCGTTTAATGTATGGACTTTTCATTCCAAGAATTGTAACAAATATTGAATATTGGTACGTCGGCTTTCATGTGAGCTTGAGAAGTTGCAGAGGTATCGATCGCGAATGCATTTTTGACTTTCAGGTTAGAGCCATGAGTCTGACCTTGTGCACGCCAAACAGTTTGCACTCCTAGTTTTAGTGAATTATTCATCATTAAAAGTGGAGTCAGAGGAATTCCCTCTCCTAACACAAGCCCATGACTTTCCTTACCAGCTAACCGACTTTATAGTCTGCCGTGTAGTGATATGTGAGTGGTATAGCCGTGACACACAACACTTTAGGTCACAAGGGAGAAGCCTACAGACTCCTCTTCCAAATACGAATAACTCACTAAAGGCAAAAAACACAAATGGATGTAAAGTAGGAAAAATGCTCAACTTAAATTGAATTAATTTAGGTCAAGGACAAAAAAACAAGAGCACGAGAAAGTCCCTTCATTGGTCTACCAAGCTTAATCACCACTGACAAGGTCCAAGGACCAGACTGGAGATAAGAACAGAATCAGACCAAAAAAATAATTCAAATTCTTTAAACCAGGGCTAAAAATTTCAAGTCCCAAGCTACCAACCAGGCCATAAGAGTTACTAGCCACCAGTTTCTCCCCCTAACCCCTACCCAGCCCTTAACTCTGCCCCCAAACACACCCCCTTAAATTATCTTATGAATTTACACTGTTAAAAGGTTTTAATACCCAGACATCAGGCCCCCAGAGACATGTATACCCAGACATCAGACCTCCCAGATACATGTATACCCAATCATCAGACCCCAGAGCGAGGCGGCAGGGAAGCTCCTCTGCACCCCCTGCCAGTGACAGAGATGAGAAGGGGGCTTCTGTGGAAGGGGGGGCTGCATAGGGGCACCGCTGGAATATGCAGCACAAAATCATTTATTGTGCTGCCTGCATGTGCATTTCCACACGCCCTCACTTATATTCCACTCGCCAAGTGCTAGTAGGCGAGTGAAAATTTTGAGCCCTGCTTTAAACTACAGGGTAAATGAGGTTTCTAAGTTGTCCTTGTCACCTCGGTTATTCTCAAAAGGTTCGTATTCTGATTTAGGAGAATTGGCTGATTCGGGGCTCTATTACATTCTTCGCGCAAATTCGTTCGCGCAACACAAATTTTTTTGCGCACAGCGTTAAACGTTAACGCACGTAAATTACCGCTGGTATTACGATCCGAGCGCATTTTTTCAGCCGTCAGAAAATATTGCACGTAAAAAAGATGCGCAAAAACGAGCGCAAATTAACGCTGCGCGCACGAAACGGTGGGCAATCAGAATTAAGAATCACCATTGTTTCCCGTTCAGTGTTTGCGCCTGCCAAAATTAATCTGTGTATATATGCTGCAGCAATAATAAAAACACGGACAACCTCTCAATTTTATGGTTTGGGTATGTGTAGAATGTGTAACTATACTGTGCTGTATTTTTTTTTGTGCTGGTGTTTTTTGTTTTGGCCAGAACGTTCCGATTTGCAGTTACCACCAGCTTTTCAAAGACGCTAAAATTATGCGCGCAAACGTCGTTCGTAAAAAGATGCGCACCAATTGTAATACCATCCTCGTAGCAGCGCACGAACGCATTTGCGCTCACAATGTTGAGTATAGGACGCGCACAGTTCATCACGCTCGCGCAGGTCCATCCGCGTTAAACGATAACGCGCATCGTTTACGCCAACATTGTAATACGACGTTTAGTGCAAAGGGTTTTGCCCCTCGCGCAAATGCGAATTTGCGCGCACAAAACTATATGAGCGAGGAATGTAATAGGGCCCACAGCATTTAGTGCTTGGAGCTCATGACCTCAGTTGTAGGCATTTTAGCCAATACTGCTTGTTTTTACATTTCTTTTTGATCATTCCGTGATCAGAGCGTGAAATGTGACCATTTCAATAATCAGACGTGCAAATATGGAAATATGACACATTTATTACAAATTCTTTAATAAATTGGTTATAGGTTATTACTACTTATTTATTTAGTTATTTTTACTTCTTCCTGGTCAGGGTTCGGCTTATTGATCCCCCGCCCCCAAGATTAGATTCCAGTCCTTGTTGGGGATTGACAAGTAATTAACCTGAAAGAAGTCCAAAGTCCTATCATGAATATTGATCCAGGAGAAATGTGCCTTATCCCAGGTGGCCAAACTTAATGATACACCAACATACTCGGCAGTCTCGGTAATATAGTATCTTTGGAGAACTTTGGACAGTTAATGATTGACCTCTTGCTATTTACTGACATAATAACATTAGCAGGCAGTAGCTACAAGTTTTGGAATCGGCGTCTCCTGTTTGAGATATAAGATCCATAAATAATTATATTGGGTCCGTCTGGTTGTCTTTATCTTGGTTGGCACCAGTTAAGGTAGAACCTTCATTTATCATTCCAGATATGAAACTGCGTTGACACGAGTAACTGTCTGCCTTAATCGAGGAAGACTGGCAAAAATGCTTAAAGGGACAATCTAGGGTTAAAATAGATGAAGCGGACTGCACCCCACTGCCTGTTTAACCCTTTAATTTAGTTTGAAAGTCACCTTAAATCCAGTGCCAGATTCTCTCCAGCAGCGGCCCTGTCATGACATTCTGCTGGCTTCCTGTAAGCTGCAACATGACACATGACTAAAGGGAAGCAGCCAATCCAGTTGCTCTCACAGCCATTGAGATCCATTGGCAGGAACTACTTTCCCAAAGGACCTGAACTCCCTGAATCTCATCTCAGCAATCATGTCCGGGGCAGAATTAAGTCCCTGCGCTCAGAGGGCTGAATCAGCCCTCTGGGACCCCCTCGCAAGAGAAAAAGGTAATAAGGCACTCAGGGCAACACTCAAATAACATTGGGCCCTATTCCTTCCCTAATGCCAAAATGGGGATGCTAGCCCATAGCACCCCCTTTTTAGCGATAGATTCTGGGGCAGGCTCTACTTCAGAACCTTGTCCTAGAATGAAGCACTACCGTCAGTGACAGTTGGAGTAGAGTTTTGGAGCCGTCGCAGGTATCACCTCCTGGAGTCCATAGGACTCCATTGAGGGTTGCGCTGCCGAGCCGCGAGCCCTAAATGACCTCACTCTCAGTACAGCGCCATGGAGTGATCACAAAGGGAGTCTGGGGAGTATTTGTTCCCAGTCACACTCTGCTCACGGCAAAGAGAAGTGGCGGATTGAGCCACTGTTCTCGTCACGAGATGAGAGATGAGTTTCTAATTATTGGGGGGGGTGGGTTAGGGGGTGCTAAGTTCTGCAAAAGTGGAATCCGCACCAGCTTTTAGGTGTAGCTAAATATTTAGTTAGCCCGTCAGTGCGGTAATTAGCGCTAGGACTTTGTAATACCGCCCTTACTGAAATGCTAATTACTGATTGCGCTCCCCATGTTAGGTATAGGATGCGCAAAGTATAGTAAGCGTGCGCAAGCTAGTACAATCACTGATGCGCTAACAGATTTTTCACAGGTATAGAGTCAGGAATGTAATACGGGGGCATGTGTTAAAGTCACTTATCCTGATGTTAACGTTTACTCACCGGAACGCTACAGTTAGCGTCCACTATGGAATAGAGTCAATTATGTGGTCAAATTGCATAAAGCCTCCCTTTAAGTTAACCATGAGCATGTCCTTTCTACAAACAAATAGTGCAGGTCCATGCTATATTTTAGAAAGGTATGAAATATGTGGATTTGACAATAGTTATCAGACAATTTTGAGTATACTGATTCCAAAGTATTGGAATCCTATTTTCAAGTGTGCGTTGTTTAAAATGTCTTATTATTAACCCTTTGACTCTGCAGAACGTGTTATGCCGTCCGCGTGGCAGGAGGGCTTTGAAGCCGCAGGGCTTACATGTATGCCCCGCTGACTTCAATGGGCCACCTTGGCCCCTCCCCGCAGCCAGCACGTGCCCTGCGCTGTTGGCTGCTGAGAGAAGGCCTGTTGTCTATTGTTTAAGGCTCAAGATCGAGTGGGGGGGATGGGTTTGCCCCACCTTTTCACCTATTATAAGGCTGCCCAATTTGCGATGCTATCCTGTATCAACCACCCAGGGGATGTACACCGGCGGGTCCAGATTGAGCAGTCTCTCACTGGGGCCAGTCCTCTATCCGCGCTCATGTGGCTTTCCAACGCCCATCTCCCATGAGATCTGGACAGCCCCACCCTTCAGCATTCTATTCACCTCTGGCGGAGATGGAGGTGTCAAGATTGACCCCCTGTTTTACAACTCAGCTTTTTTGGCAGAAGTGCGGCCTGGAGCTTTCACCTGGTGGATCAAGAAGGGGTTTACAGAGCTTGGTCATTTGCTGCTCCAGGGTGCCCCGGTTACCAGAGGATATCACTGGAAATCGAACGCACTGCCCCTCCGTGAGGTTTTCCGGGTCCTGCAGCTCCTTCACTTTGCAAGAGTCGGTTTCAGGGCTACCCACTGCTTCGACTGACCCCCTATGAGAGGAGCTGTCGAAGACGGGGCCCGACTCAGGGGTTGTTCTCGACTCTCTACGGCCAGCTTCTCCACACTACTTTCCCACAGGACCCCCCATACATTGTGAAATGGGAAAGGGATCTAGTCACAGTGTACTCTAGGGAAGACTGGGGCGACATAATTAACTGCACCTCTAGGGTGACTGCTTACTCTGCGATTAAGGAGAATTGCTATAAATTCATGGCACGGAGGTACCTGCACCACACTAGACTGGTGTGTTGCATTCTGGGGGCCTCGGCTGAGTGCTTTCATGGCTGCGGAGATGAGGGCACCTTCTTCCACTCCTGGTGGTCCTGTGGCATGGTCACAAGTATTTGGGAGGATATGTTTGCGGACTTTGATGCCTGCGCACCCCTCTCCGACCCGAACCAGGGACCGCCCTGTTGAACAAACCTCACCCTGCAGTCCAACTCCTTAGCTCTTGAGGAAGCCTTGAGTAATGACGACGAATTGCATGTTGAGCGTGCCCTCAGTATTTGTTATGCGTTTTTAACTGATTTGGGGTCTGCCATGGAATAAGAGGCTATCCACATATTATTGTTTGTGGCATTTTTTCATCTCTAATCCTGTACAAATTTTTATAAGGGCTATATCAGGGAGAGAATAGAAATCTTACAAGCTCTAGGGCCTTGCAAGGGTTAATATCAGTATTTTACTGTACAGATTTGATACCTTCTGCTTGCCTGCTGCTGATGAGCAGGTTATTGAAGCTATTCTCTCCTGCTGAGCTTATAACTTGTTACCAGTCATCCAGGGAGATGCTTACTAGCCACAGTGGTCTATATATTTGTTTGGCTCTTTTTCCAGGCTAATTCTGTCTTGGAATTTTTGTATCGTTTCATTTCCTTCACATTTTAAGCCGCCATATTTTTTATTTATGTTAATTCTTTTGATCAAAAAATGTATTGTATTTATATTGTGTTTTTTGAGTCCCCGTCTATTCTGGGGGGGAGGTTATTGACACCAACTCCTATCCCAGTCATTTTCCTTTTTTCCTTTTTGATATATTTAGAAGGATGTGTTTGCGGACTTGAGCAGATGCCTGCACACCCCTCTTCGTCCCGTCCCAGGGACCGCCCTGTTGAACACACCTCACCCTGCGGTCTGGCTACTTAGCTGTGAACTAAAGCTTGTCTCTCGGATCTGCGCGGCAGTGCATATTTGCCTAGCGCACATTTGGAAGGGCCCCCACTCTATAATTGACTCCAAAATATGGTATGTCCTCATTATGGAACGTCTGACGGCGGTGGTACATTACCGCAGGGCCCATTTCCAGAGTGTGTGGTCTCCGTGGCTTGAAGTGTTTGTTCCCCCCTCTTAGGGCCTTCACCTTTTCTGGTTAAGGCTGTGGGTGCTCCCACCTCCAGAAGTCTGGACCTTGAAGAGCCCTGGTGGGTCACGCTGGGGTGCGTCCGGGGTTCCCTCTCCGCTACCTCCTGTCTAGTCCCTCCTTCTCTCCCCCTCCTCTTTTATTATTTTTTTTCTTCTCTTTCGTGTGTTTTGCTTGGCTCGTTTTATTTGTATTCTGCCCTTATGTTTGCCCTTGGTGCCTACTGTATTTACATGCACTATCCAACGTGGGGGGGGGGCGTTGGGACTCTACCTATTCAAAGAAAGGTGAAAACCAGGAGAACTGGCAGGAGAAGAGAACAATCTAGGCCAAATAGCTGATTTGAAAAGTGAAATAAATGGGATAATTTTTCTGGTTTGGCTATTTTGACCTAGAATTTTCACTTCTCCAGTCATTCTCCTGAGTTTCACATTTCTTTGAATAGACCTGATTGTTATGACTGTCTGCCAATGATTCTTTGTCTATTGTGTAACACAACGCTGTTGCAATATTTTTTTATGTTCCCCAACTTCCCTTTTTTCCTCTTCTGTATTCTCCATGAAAATTTTAATTGCTCAATAAAATTATTCATTTAAAAAATAAAAATAAAAGATATGTAAGTGGGTTTTCACAGTTAAAATTTAATTTTATAAATATTTTCAAAGCAAAAATGTGTAATCAATTTTTTTTTAGATGTGAAAGGGTTAATCATTAGACTAACTCAGTTTGAAGCGACAGTGCTAAAAATTTACAAAGTAATAATAATAATGTCAGACGAACGCAGTCTGAGCGCACTCTGCGTGCATGCACAACAGACAGACATGCTGACAGAAGATACTGTAGACACTACACGATCCGTTTTTTTGACGGATGTAGAAGAAAAGGGAATTATGGGAAACAAAATTGATATGAAAAATTATGATAATTTGAAAAGGATATGAAAAGCCATTTTGTGCGTCAAGGTGCTGGACGTCACAAATGTGCTGCGTCTGACATCTCATCACTCACACAGAACGCTACGTGGACGTGGCGCACTCTGCGCGTCCGTCTAGCGGTTTTACGTTCTTGCCTAACTTGCGTCCGTTTGCCATGTGCGTTGTGCGTGCGCTGTTCAGTGCGGATGCACTTCGTGTGTGGGTGTCTCTTGCTCATGATTCTACGCCACGACAGACATTAAACTGTGCGGCAACACGGACGTGATCACTGCGTTTGTCTGACACCGGCCTAAGGCTGCGGTCACACGAGCGCACTGAGTGCATCCGTGTGACCGCACTTCTCTGCGTCCGTTGCAGTTTTGTGAAGGCTGGAGGGGAGGGCCGCACGGGGTAATGTGTGCACGAATTATGTGCGCTACCATCGGCCATCATTTCAGCCTCTCCCGTCAAAAAGCTACGATGGACACAGACGGGGCTACAAAATGCGATCCTCCATAGAAGGATTGAGCCTTGCAGCGCTGAGCGCACTAACTGAGCTCAGCGAGGTGGCCAGACAGAATGGAAGGAACGTCCACTCTCACGGACGTTCCTTCCTCTCAAAGAACGCTCGTGTGATCGCAGCCTAATTCATGGTGACAGCTAAGGCTAGGGTCAGACGAAAGAATTTTTACACGCGAACGTAAAAAAGTGCGTCCGAACGCATTGATGTATTTTTTCACGGATTATGCGAAAACGGTCATACGATGAGCATTTTCGTGCGTGATGTTTTACGAATCCAAATCAGGAAACGTTTTGCGTCTGGACGTTATGTTGGCCGGACACGAGCAGGGTCTGACGTCTCCAAATCACACACACACGCCGCTAGCGGGCGCAGCGCACTCTGTACGTCCGTACTAGCGGTTCTGCGTTCTCGAAAAAATGCGTTCATTTTCCACTTGCGTTGCGCGGCCGGACGTTCGTGCAACCGTACTTTGTATATTGGCTGTCATTGCCCGTCATTTGCTGCTAGTGCGGCCGTGATTAAGTGCGCCAGAACGCACGTTAAAAATGCGCTGGTCTGACCCCAGCCTAAAAAAAACATAAAATGCTTGGGTGTTTTTGTAAATCAGCATCCAGTGTAATTGGATACATAATAAATTCCTCATTAGCCAGGAGAGGGTTAAGCAGAAGAGCTTGCATAATCAGTATATACCGCGTAACATTGCAAATCCCTCATAAATTAGCATACAAAGATAATTATAAACACGGGCGGTTTATCTAATCCAGTTGAAAATAATCCCTTGATAAATCACTTCACTCTGGGAAACTTTACTTCTTATGATTTTAACAATGAGTTTGTCAAGTGATCGAAATATTTATACATGAAAAAGATTTTGCTAGAAGTCCGAGCCGTCACAGCTATCCAGCCGTCAACGTCCTTACTTTATTCCTTTAACAATTGTTAAATTGTAACAGTGTGATGGATTGTATCATGATTGGACATTCGTTACATTCGTCGTATATCGATCACGGAGTCTGTATTTTATTGTCTCATCCCAATAAAGACATGTTATGAAAAAAATAACAAATATGGGTGTCAGGAAAGTGGAGGCTAGGGTTTTGCATAAAAGGGACGCTCTGCCTTGAGTGCCCTTGTTGTCCCTCTTCCCCTCAGGGGGAGGTGGGTCTCAGAGGCCTGATTCATACATTGACTTAGTCCCGTCCACTGAGTGCTAAACTCAGGCTCCTGGGCTTCAGGACATACCTCCCACCAATGACTGTCAAAACAATTGAGGGCCATTGGATTGACTGTCTCACTGCCATCATGTGACATGCTCCAGTTTACATGATGCCGCAGCATGTCACATGTGGACTAGTGACGAGGGAGCCCAGGACTAGACACGGAGTGATTTTTAAATCTAAACTAAGGCTAGGGTCAGACGAGCGCATTCTGTGCGGACTGTGCGTCCGTGCACAACGGACGTACTTTCTGACTGACGACAAGGTAGTGGCCACACGGTCCGTTTTTGTGACTGACGGTTTTTTTGACTGATGTAGAAGGGAAATAAAATTAAAATGAAAAACCATTTTGTCCGTCAAAAATGCTGGACGTCAAAAATGCAGTCCGTCTGACTACGTTCCATCACTCACACACAAAGCTATACGGACGTTGAGGACGCAGCACACTCCGCACGTCCATTCTAGCGGTTTTACGTTCTTGCCTAACTTGCGTCCGTTTGCCGCGTCCGTTGTGCTTCAAATTATATGTGTCCCTTTAAACATGGCCGATATGGTCACCCTAAGCATGTACCAATCCCCAGGAACCTTCAGAGGAACACCTCTAAACCTAACAACCGCAGTGATCTCTGCAATGGCCGTTACAATATGTTTGAACCTCATAAAGACCAGGGATTTTTAGCCTGGCTGCATTATAAGGACTAGAGCAGTTTTCCCATTTGTGCTATATCTACATGTTCAACAGTGAATTTCTGCTTTCTTAGTACAACCCCAAATATTATATACTGTCCTGTAAAAGACAAATACATTTTTTTTAATAAAGGACAATATATAGATGCCTAATCATTTATATGCACAATAAAGATAAAATGGAAAAAAAATTAAAATTAACAAACTTTTCACTGTTTTACATGTAATTTTTTGAACACACATACAGGGTTACACAGAGAGAGCCGATCTGGCCCTGAAATTGCACCGAACAGTGAATTTCCCTGTACGGTTACCTTTCCTGGCCATTCGGCTATTCAGAGAGCAGGCAGTTTGCCAAATCCTGGCGAATTGCCTGCACATACGGTGCCTGTTCGTTGCCTGTTCGAGGGCAGTGAAATCCCCATAGAGAAGCAATGGTTCGTCTTTTCGGAGAACACAAAACAGCAGGGAAAAGTTGCCGAAATTCCCTGCTGTTCGGTGGTTTCATTTGGCAGGTTTATTCAGGAGAATCCTATATGGCTTCAATGTTAAAAATATTCCAATTGTAATACAATATCTAATAAACTGTTTATTATTTTATTCTGCAGTAAAAAGTATCTTTATTTATAGATTTTTTAGGTTCTTTTAGGCATTTTTTGGAATTTTTTTGCAAACTTATTTTTTTTAAATCGTTTTTCTCTTTTTTTTTTAACAGCCTTTTTATTATCATTCATTGGATCTTATAGGTAAATTTCAGACATTTTCGTTCTGTAGTTTCTTTGCAAACAGCATTTCGAATTGCAAACTTTAAAGCGTACCGTTTTGTTTTTTTTTCACCTCGTTCGTCTGCGTGTCGGCTTTTTCTGGTGGCTGCTCTGCGCTGTGATCGGTGGCTAGTTGGGTTTCTCCGGCGTGTTCGGCGGGGTTGATCCAACTGTTTCTGCGGGTTTCGGTGAGTGTTCGGCTGGTTTGGGGTGAGTGTTCGGCGGGTTTGCGGCAAGTTTTCCCTGCACTGTGGGGGGCCCTGCGATGCTTGCTGAATACACCGCAGGGTCGGTGAACTAGGATCGCCGAATCGCCCCAAAGTACAGGGAACGAAAAGTCACCGAACGTGCGGTGACTTTTCGAATCTCTTTGAATAACCCTGATAATGTTGCTTTGGAAAAAATGCTTAATTTATTCCCCTTTTTTTGTTATATGTAAATTCAATGCTCATTGTGTTGTTGTTTTTTATGTTTTAGTAAAGCAACCTTCCATGTTTCTTTTTGTAGGTGGCTCATACATGATGGAACAAGAGGAAAACAAGAGAACAAGAACAGCTTATACAAGAGCCCAGCTCCTGGAACTGGAGAAGGAGTTCCTTTTCAATAAATATATTTCAAGACCGAGAAGGGTCGAGTTGGCCGTCATGCTGAACCTGACAGAGAGACACATAAAGATCTGGTTCCAAAATCGTAGAATGAAATGGAAGAAAGAAGAAGACAAGAAGAGGGGGAGGGGAAGTGACCCAGAACAAGACTCGGTGGTATCTTCTGGAGATGTCCTAAAAGATGAACCTCAGTGTCATGGAAATTCCCAAACCTCAAGGGACATAGTACTCTCCCCTCCCCTGCCAATCTCATCCTCATCTCCAGCCAACTCTTCAGCAGCCAGTGGACCTCTTAGACAAGCTGACAAACGATAGAACCAAAAAAAGATGTTGGTTACATCTTATGAAGACTAAAGTATTAAGGAGATATGCATTCTTGGATTCAGTGGTTGAAATATTTGAATACGAAGTATAAAGAAAATGGTCTGTAGAGCTAGCGGTGCTCGGCAGCCAATTCCATCTGAATATGATCCATGCCTTTATCTAGTAGCTATAAATATTTTTTTCTTCATGCTCAAGTATGTAAAAACAACAACTTTTCTTTTTTAAGAGTATTGATAGTATTTTATTGTCACATATGTGTCTGTGTATAAAATGACTTTCGGCATGTTGTTGGTAAGGTGTTAGAATGTGAGCTGTCTTTCCATTGTTAATACGCGCCTCCAAAACAACGACCCTCTAATATGTAGAGATTTGTCCTACCCATTGTACATTTGTCGTTCACACATCGAATAGAATTTAATTTCCATTTCAGTTACAAATTATCCTGCTTTGAAATAATATTGAACTGCAGGAAATCCAAAAACACATACAACATCCCTTGCTACTCAACGTTGGCCATGTACAAAAAAAGGTTGGTCAGCACATATCTGGTTGGTATATGATGTACAGAATTTTTTCACGAAACCTGGAGATTTCCCTTTTTGCGATCCTTTGTCAATATTGGAGCACCCTTGTTATTTTCCAGAATTGAATATTACAGAGCATTGCCATGATTAGATCTGGTGGTAGAAGGTATCCTTCAATTCTAATAATAGGCTGGTGACCTACAAGCCTTTTCCGAATGACACCATAGGTTTTATAGTTTGTAATATATTCATCTTGGGGGGACTATTATTATTATACACAATACATGTCACTGTTGGGATCCTAGCTGCCTTCTAAAAAGGATAATGGAGCTCCACGACTCACACCCTACACCTTTGAGAGACTGTGTGCAATTGGGATTGGGAGTGACTTTTGGTGGTCAGTTTGGTCGGGGCTACAAGAGGGTGGGAGAGAATTCCCCAGTGCAAACACATCTGGTCAGAGATGCATTGACCAGTGGATATATTGTCCAACCACCCATAAGTTTCTATCCACTGGACCACCAGATAAAAAGGATGTAGGGTGGCACAGGTCAGGCATTGCAAAGTTTAGGCCAAAATAGCTAAGCTAGAAAAAACAAATGGCTGACTTTGGTAGCGGAGAATGTTTTCACTTTTACAATTTGTCCCAAAACGTGCAATATCTTTGCCAGATCTCGGGAATTTTCCAATTTAGTGTGATAAATCCCAGAAGACATAACTCATTATTCTCTTTGACTTCAAAATTGAGACTCTTGAAGGGTTAATTTATTTATAAATCCACACACTCCAGTATTGCGTTACTTTTTTTTGTACTGTTCTCTCTTGTTATTTAAATAAAGTGTATGTTCCAAAAGACGTGGTCCTGCTTGTGAGTGCAATAAAATAGTCATCTGGTGATGGCAATGGTCGGTTTCACCAGAAAGGAAGTATTGAGACTTACTCCTGATGATGCAATGATATTATTTCATGACACATGATACAATGGTGCCATTAATTAAATAAGAGACTTCATTCACCCAATAGCTTTACTAACAGCAATGTATATAAACAGTTTAACCCCCCCAATACTTTTTTAATTTAAAATGTTTCATGGATATCTTATGGATATTATTGCACTATGGCCCCTATTACAAGATTCGCACAGCGCATTTGCGTGCACGCAAATGCGCTTTTGCGCCAGGACAAAACCATTTGCGCGGAACGTCGTAGTACGTCCAACACGAGTGACCCCGCGCGAACCCAGCGCGAGCGCAAGTTCCTGCGCGCATCCTATACTTAACATTGTGAGCGCAAATGCGTTAGTGCGGACGGTATTACAATCTTCGCGCAAAGTCGTACGAGCGACGTTTGCGCAAATTGTCGTAACGTCTTTGAAAACTTGGTGTTAACTGCAAATATGATCGTTGTGGCCGAAACTAAATAACTCAGCAATAGAAAAAAAAAATACAGCACAGTACAATTACACATTCTACACATACCCAGACATCAAAAATTAATAATCTGTCCAAAAACTTTTTTCCTGCAGCACATATACACAGATTGACTTTGACAGGCGCAACAACCTAACTTTAGAAAATGGTGGTTCTTAATTCTGATTGGCTGAATCCCGTGAAAAAACAGTCTGCCCACCGATTCCTGCACGCAACGTTCATTTGCGCGTCGGATTTGCACACGTAAAAAGTTGAAGGCTGAAAAACTGCGCTCGGATCGTACTATTGCGTTAATTTGCGCGCGCTAACGTTTTTTTGCGTGCGCAAAAAAAATTGCTCGAGCGCATTTGCACGAAGCGTGTAATAGGGACCTATATATTTTAGGAAATGTATCACTTGTTACCACAATATACATCATGTCATGTCAAAATGCAAAAACAATGTAAACCCATTAATTTGCCTGCTGCCTGTGAATGGACAGATTGTTCTTTGGAGAGTGATGCCTCCTATCTGAGGTGCTGCTTTATCTCAAACCTCCAGGGCAGGGAGGTCCCACCTTCTCCAAACATTATTGCAATATTTAGAAAAGCCTAAGAGCTTGTCAGAGAGATTTCGTTGTTATCTTTATGACTGGGAGAATAGCATCCTAAAATACACATTTTTACGCTATAAATAGATAATATTCTTCACGTTGTGTTATCTTGGGAAGGTTTAATATTTGCATTAACATTTAAACTTCCTGGGAGTAGCATCTGATAACTACTGGTTATAATTACATATAGTTGTAGAGATACATACATGGTTATTCAAAGAGAATCGAAAAGTCACCGCACGTTCGCTGACTTTTCGTTCTCTTCACTTCGGTGCGATTTGGCGATCCCATTTCGGCGACCATGCGATGGAAAAGCCGCCGAAAAGCTGCCGAACGCTCAACGTAAAACCCAGGCAAATGCACACTAAAACCCGCAAAAACATCTGTATTAACCTCGCCAAACAGGATGGAGAAACCCGATCAGGAGCCGATCACAGCCGCCGGAAAAACCCGACAACGCAGACGAATGGAGTAAAAAAAAAAAAACAGTTTGCTTAAATGAAATGTCTGAAATTTACATTTCAGGTCCAAGGAATGATAATAAAAAGAGCTGTTACTGAAAAAAGAACAAACGTTTCAAAAAAAATCGGCACATTTTTTTTGGCAAAAAATTCCCGAAAAATGCTTAAAATATCCCAAAAAATCTATAAATGAAGAGACTTTTTACTGCAGAATATTATAATCAACGGTTTATTAGATATTGAATTAAAATGGGAATATTTACCTTTACCAGAGAGCAGGCAGTTCGCCAAATCCTGGCGAATTGCCTGCACATACGGTGACTGTTCGGTGCCTGTTCGAGGGCAGTGAAATCCCCATAGAGAAGCAATGCTTCGTCTATTCAGAGAACACAAACCGGCAGTGAAAAGTTGCCAAATTGCCCTGCTGTTTGGTGTTTTCATTCGACAGGTTTATTCAGGCGAATCCCATAGGCTTCAATGTTAAAAATATTCCTGTTTTAATCCAATATCTAATAAACTGTTGATTATAATATTCTGCAGTAAAAAGTCTCTTTATTTATAGATTCTTTAGGATATTTTAGGCATTTTTGGGGATTTTTAGCGAAACACTTTTTTTCTTAAATCAGCCCTTTTTATTATCATTCATTGTATCTTATATGTAAATTTCAGACATTTTCGTTCTGTAGTTTCTTTGCAAACGGCGTTTCACTTTTCAAACATTCAAGCGAACTGTTTTTTGTTTTTTTCACTCCATTCGTCTGCAGTGTCAGCTTTTTCCAGTGGCTGCTCTGCACTGTGATCGGCGGCTGCTCTGATTTCTCCGGCGTGTTCGGCGAGGTTAATCCAGATGTTTTTACGGGTTTCGGTGTACGTTCGCCGGGTTTTGCGGTGAGTGTTTGGCGGGTTCGTGGCGGCTTTTCCTTGCACTACGACGGCCCTGTGGTGCTTGCTGAATACACCGCAGGGTTGCCGGAATGGGATTGTCGAATCGCACCGAATTGAAGAGAACGAAAAGTCACTGAACGTTTTTTCCATTCTTTTAAAATTCTAAAAATCAAAACCAAATGATGCAGACACACTCTGATTTCTGTTCGAACATGTTGATCATATTGGTTTGAGATGATGTGTGAGTAGAGGAAATGTCATTGCAGGTTCGAATGCCAGCAAGAGTACATCACCAACAAGTCTCTGCTCCATAATCATGGAGACCCCATGGAAGATAAAAATGCATTCTTGGTACATTTTTCCATAATATATTGACACATATTTTAAACTCTACAATGTTGACCATAATTCAGTATATTTCTGAACGCATTCTGAACATATATTCAATAATCGGCTGGGTGGAGTAGAGGTAACATCACTGCTGTGCATGGAAAGAGCCTGTGGAGTCATGGGTTCAATCACGACGAGCACCTCTCCAGTAAGTGTCCTTGGGCAAGACACCCAGCAGTACATACTCGCCACCCAGGACATACTTGGAAACGAGAGAAATCTCAATGTATCCTTCCTGGTAAAATCCTTTCTCCAAAAAAATATATATATATTCACAAATTTGTTTGAACATACATTTGTGAAAACGTTCACAGCATACTTCAGAATGCATTCCAAAATAGACTTTGAAATATGTTTATGAACATATATTGACCCCTTGCCACCGGGGACCTCCCGGCGGCAAGGTGGTCCTCAAAGCCACAGGGTGGCCTAGCACTCCCTGGAGGGTCTGAGGCCATCCCAGTGGGTCAAGCACGTCATTGGCTGCTGCGGGATCGTCTGATTTCAGGAAGTCTGCTGGCAGACATTGACGTGCTCAGCGCATGCACGCACTGGGGCGGGGCATAGGAGGGTATAGGGTGCCATGCTGCCCCGCAGTGTTTAGACCCACCTGCCGCAACCACAGCATAGCACGCCCCACCACAGAAACGGATTAAAGCAATACTCTATTAATAGAACCCCCATTTTTTTATTTTTATTATTATTTAGGAGATTTTACTCACCTTTTGTCCTTTGGCACGCGCTGCTCCTCTTCAGCCCAGGAGCTTCTGAATCCGGAAGTGCCTGTGGCTTTTCTAAATAAATTGCTTGGGCAGACTAACCATTAAGGAGCTGCCTAAGGTCCCTGGCATAGGAGGGGACCGCAAGAGGGTCACCCTAAGGCTTGATTAGATCTGTCAATCAGCAGGGCCCAATAGCACTGCAGGTAAAATCATGGGGGAAATAGTATTAGTAGCTTTAATGGTGGTCACTGTTTAACAGTGACGAGAGATGCACAGAAATGGTGCGCCATCCCTGTTCCTGCTTTACTTATGAATGTATAGGAAATGACGAGTCCAGAGAGGTTCTGGGCTACACTGCACTTTACAATTCACTTAAAGGACTGTGGATGCTGGTCACCATTAAGTGGGGACCCAAGCTAGCAATGAGCCCCTGCATGTGCAGGTCAGGGGTGGGCTCCCTTACATGCCAGAACCCCACAATAGGGGGCCTTGATAAGCTGAGACTTGAAAAGTGAACCGCTATTGCCCGGGGCCAAGTCTTGCCAATCCTCACTTGGTGGCTATGCAAATTACATAGTGTAGGATGTGTAAATTGTACTTTGCTCAGTGCTTGCCCACTTACGCACGTTCCGTATCGCTTGTGCAGAACGATGGATCGGAGCTGCGTGTGCATGTGCAGATACGATGCGTCAGCTGCCTCTCTGAGACCCCTCACTATCATGGACAGCCTCAGAGAGGGTGATGGCGTCACTAGTGACTGAACTGGTGAACAAAAGCAGGGAAATTAAAAAATCCTAGCTCCTGGTGATGCTTTGTGGGTGGAGGAAACTCCTCCACTTCACCCAGTGATTACACCGCATCCGGGAAGATAGGAGGGGGCACTCCTCACATCCTGACCGCTTTAAAACACCACAGTGGTCAGGATGAGAAGAGGGTCGCTTTAAAATATACATTCACATATATATTGAAATAGATTTTTGATGTGGAATACGGCCAAAAATTGAATATTCCAAATCCTTTTCAATATATGACAGAAAACATGTCAAGAATGTATCTTTATGATATATTTTTATTCCATATGGGTACATATTTCATAAACCCCAATTGCTTAGGTGGCTCAAAAGCCGTGTGTTTTAGCTTACACACACGCTGCAAAATTCAGATAGAATTTTTTTATCCCTACATCCATTTGCTTGAGCCAAAAAATACAGAAGGCAGTATTACAAATATTCTAGTGCTAACTTAGCCAGAGCTGTTGTAAACTTTCCACAGCCATTAAAGGGCCACATAACAATCTTGGTGTTAACGGTAGCGCTGACCTGCGTGAGCGTTAACGTTAGCCCTGGTGGCCCTAACGTGGGTGCAACATATTACAATCCAAACGCTAAAGGGTTAAGAAACCCATTACAGTTTGTTATCTTGCACTTCTCTGCGCGAGGTTACTGTACTTTGCGCTCCCTATACTTAACATGGGATACGCGAAGTGTTATTCAGCGTTAGGATTACAAAGTTCTAACGCTGATTAACGTCCAACTGCGGTTAGCAAAAAGGTATCCAGAGCCAGGCCTTGGTGCTAACGGATTCCACTTCTGCAGAATCCATCAGCACCAGCAGAACCCCCCCCCATAAAAATTCAGATACTCACCTCCTATCCCACGGCGAGGACCGTGACTCCAACCGAAAACTCTGTCTGGGGGGAGCAGGCAGAGACTGGGGGAAAAAGTCCCCCAGTCTCTCTCTGCGGATCACTATGCTCGAGGCGAGATCCAGCAGGTCATGCGACCGGCACAGGAGAAACTCAATGGAGTCCTGTGGACTCCATCGAGTGAATGCTCGCGGCGGCGCTTAGCGCAGCCGCGCGCATCCCGGTGCTAAGCACCCAGTAACAATGCAGGCAGCTTTTTAAGCGCCTGCATTGTAATCCCCTGCTAAAATGGAGGCACTTGGAACATTATTTCCAGACGACCCCCCGGCAATGCCGGGAGATTGCCTGGAACGGAGGGGGATCCATTCGGATCCCTCTCCCTCCCGATCAGGAAGGAGCAGCGCCACAAGCCAGGCACCGCTTAAAAGGGGAGAGTCTCCCCTTTTAAGCGGTGCCTGACTTTAACCCCTCAGGCACCGGGTCGCACTTCAGCGCCTTGCGGCGCCGAATTGCGGCCTAGCTCCGGTGGGGCCGCCATCTTGGATGGCGGCTCCACCCCTGGGTCCCCCCTCGCTGCCCGACGTCATTGCGCATAGCGTGATGACGTCAGATAGCCGGGGAACCCCTAGCTGCCAGGGACATTCCCAAGGAAATGCCCTGGTGGAGATAGGGGGTTCCTTTGAGCATGGCCTTTCGAATGATACCCAACATGACCATGTTCAAAGTAAAAAAGAAAATAAAAACATGTTGTTTTTTGTGTGTTGTTTTTATTAATGCAGCAATATTGCTCACATTTCAATTATAATGTGAACAATGATGCTGCACTAATGATTTTTTTCTATGGGGTGCGTTTGCTAAAAATCACGTAATTCCCCCCAAAAAATGTAACAAGACCCCATTTCTAGTTTTTGTACAAGCGCACCCCATAGAAAACATAACCGCAAACGCTCATGTGATAAAATGTGAAAAAAAAACACTTTACACGTTGCAGATGATTAAAAATTCTAATTTTACTGCATTTTTTGCTATAATATACAGGCAGGACATGACGTATACATATAATAATGATATATTATGAATCTGCCAAGTCTGACGGAAAGAACGATATATAATATGTCTGGGTCATTTAATAAAATGTGGCTTCAAATCGCGTTCAAACATGATGAGCGAAAACGGTAAAAATTAGCTCAGCACACAGCGGTGAAATGCCACAGCAGTGAAGGGGTTAAGGCTTAGTGACTTTTATCATCTCCCTCACGTCTTTAGACAGGCACCTGTAACTGTAACCTCAATCACTATCAGCATTTTGTTTGTGCCACAATGTACTCCAATAAAGGCATTTTGTCCTATAGCTTAGTTAGGGTGGTTTTTTTTACATTAGACTTACATTAGACTTACATTAGACTTAATATGTTACACTCGAACTCGATTTTTTAAGGCTTCTTTGAGCTTTATAGTAGATTATATGGGTCAGCACTTCCTTCCAATAGTAGAATTTCCTCAAATAGAATAAAAATGTCTTAGTGCATACAGTCTGGATAATATCATGTGATGTGTACAGCTGTATAGAATACCACTCACATGATTGGGAGCCTCTTAATGATCGGATCAAGGTGTTGCACGTATAGGCCCCTAAAGGCGGCCTTCCCTTCTTGCCGAGGGATCTGGAGTTCCTCAGGAAGATATGTCTATGCGCCTATATATCCCTCCAAAAAAAATGCACGGAACATGTGCGGAATGTGTGTATACCAATGTATCACAAGTAAAAGCCACAAAAGTACTCACATTCTGAGGTGTCTTACCCCAGACACCAGGAGGTATTGGCAGCCAGTGAATCAGTGGAGCACTGGACCTCCCTTGGTCTCCCATTTAAGTAAAGGAATGTCTCCATAACAGGCTTCACTCGAGAAGTGCCAATTATTTGTATTTTCCGCTAATCATCATAAGAAAAAAAAAGAGTGAGCAACAGAAAGAATGAAAGAGAGCAAGCAACAGAAAGAGAAAGAAAGAGAACAAGCAACAGAAAGAGAAAGAAAGAGAACAAGCAACAGAAAGAGAAACAAAGAGAACAAGCAACAGAAAGAGAAACAAAGAGAACAAGCAACAGAAAGAGAAACAAAGAGAACAAGCAACAGAAAGAAAAAAAAAAGAGAGTGAGCAACAGAAAGAAAGAAATAGCGAGCAACAGAAGAAAAGAAAGTAAGCAACAGAAACAGAAAGAAAGAGAGTAAGCAACAGAAAGAGAAAGAAAGCGAGCGAACAACAGACAGAGAAAGAAAGAGAGCGAGCAACGGAAAGAGAGCAACAGAAAGAAAGAGAGCGAGAAACAGAAAGAGAACGAAAGAGAGCGAGCAACAGAAAGAAAGAAATAGCGAGCAACAGAAGGAAAGAAAGAGAACAAGCAACAGAAAGAGAAAGAAAGAGAACAAGCAACAGAAAGAGAAACAAAGAGAACAAGCAACAGAAAGAAAAAAAAAGAGAGTGAGCAACAGAAAGAAAGAAATAGCGAGCAACAGAAGGAAAGAAGAGAGTAAGCAACAGAAACAGAAAGAAAGAGAGTAAGCAACAGAAAGAGAAAGAAAGAGAGCGAACAACAGACAGAGAAAGAAAGAGAGCGAGCAACGGAAAGAGAAAGAAAGAGAACAAGCAACAGAAAGAGAAACAAAGAGAACAAGCAACAGAAAGAGAAAGAAAGAGAACAAGCAACAGAAAGAGAAACAAAGAGAACAAGCAACAGAAAGAAAAAAAAGAGAGTGAGCAACAGAAAGAAAGAAATAGCGAGCAACAGAAGGAAAGAAAGTAAGCAACAGAAACAGAAAGAAAGAGAGTAAGCAACAGAAAGAGAAAGAAAGCGAGCGAACAACAGACAGAGAAAGAAAGAGAGCGAGCAACGGAAAGAGAGCAACAGAAAGAAAGAGAGCGAGAACAGAAAGAGAACGAAAGAGAGCGAGCAACAGAAAGAAAGAAATAGCGAGCAACAGAAGGAAAGAAAGAGAACAAGCAACAGAGAGAAGAGAAGAGAAACAAGCAACAGAAGGAGAAACAAAGAGAACAAGCAACAGAAAGAAAAAAAAGAGAGTGAGCAACAGAAAGAAAGAAATAGCGAGCAACAGAAGGAAAGAAAGAGAGTAAGCAACAGAAAGAGAAAGAAAGAGAGCGAACAACAGACAGAGAAAGAAAGAGAGCGAGCAACGGAAAGAGCAACAGAAAGAAAGAGAGCGAGCAACAGAAAGAGAACGAAAGAGAGCGAGCAACAGAAAGAGAACGAAAGAGAGCGAGCAACAGAAGGAAAGAAAGAAAGAAAGAAAGAAAGAAAGAGCAACAGAAAGAGAACGAAAGAGAGCGAGCAATGGAAAGAGAACGAAAGAGAGTGAGCAACGGGAAGAAAGAAAGAGTACAAGCAACAGAAAGAAAGAAAGCAAGCGAGCAACGGGAAGAAGAAAGAGAGCAAGCAACAGGAAGAGAAAGAAAGCGAGCGAGCAACGGGAAGAAAGAAAGAGAGCAAGCAACAGGAAGAAAGAAAGAGAGCGAGCAACAGAAAGAAAGAAATAGCGAGCAACTGAAGGAAAGAAAGAGAGTGAGCAACAGAAAGAGAAAGAAAGAGACCAGAGAGCGAGCAATGGAAAGAGAACAAAAGAGACCAGAGAGCGAGCAATGGAAAGAGAAAGAAAGTGAGCGAGCAACAGAAAGAGAGAGAAAGAGACTAGAGAGCGAGCAATGGAAAGAGAAAGAAAGAGAGCGAGCAATGGAAATAGAAAGAAAGAGAGCGAGCAATGGAAATAGAAAGAAAGAGAGCGAGCAATGGAAAGAAAAAGAAAGGGAGCAAGCAACAGAATGAGAAAGAGACTAGAGAGCGAGCAACGACAGAGAAAGAAAGAGAGTGAGCAACAGAAAGAAACAGAAAGAGAGCAAGCAACAGAAAGAACGAAAGAGCAAGCAACAGGAAGAAAGAAAGAGAGCGAGCAACAGAAAGAGAATGAAAGAGCAAGCAACAGGAAGAAAGAAAGAGAGCGAGCAACAGAAAGAAAGAAAGAGAGCAACAGAAAGAGAACGAAAGAGAACGAGCAACGGGAAGAAAGAAAGAGCGAGCAACAGAAGGAAAGAAAGAGAGTGAACACAGAAGAAAGAAAGAGACCAGAGAGCGAGCAATGGAAAGAGAAAGAAAGCGACCAGAGAGCGAGCAATGGAAAAAGAAAGCGAGCGAGGAACAGAAAGAGACTAGAGAGCGAGCAATGGAAAGAGAAAGAAAGAGAGCGAGCAACAGAAAGAAAAAGAAAGGAAGCGAGCAACAGAATGAGAGAGAGACTAGAGAGCGAGCAACAGAAAGAAAAAGAGAGCGAGCAACAGAAAGAAAAAGAAAGAGAGCGAGCAACAGAAACAAAAGGAGAGTGAGCAACAGAAAGAGAAAGAAAAAGAAAGAGTGAGCAACAGAAAGAGAAAGAAAGAGACCAGAGAGCGAGCAATGGAAAGAGAAAGAAAGAGACCAGAGAGCGAGCAATGGAAAGAGAAAGAAAGGGACCAGAGAGCGAGCAATGGAAAGAGAAAGAAAGGGAGCGAGCAACAGAAAGAGAGAGAGACTAGAGAGCGAGCAATGGAAATAGAAAGAAAGAGAGCGAGCAACAGAAAGAGAAAGAAAGAGACTAGAGAGCGAGCAATGGAAATACAAAGAAAGAGCGAGCAACAGAAAGAAAGGGAGCGAGCAACAGAATGAGAGAGAGACTAGAGAGCGAGCAATGGAAATAGAAAGAAAGAGAGCGAGCAACAGAAAGAGAAAGAAAGAGAGCGAGCAACAGAAAGAGAAAGAAAGGAAGCGAGCAACAGAAACAAAAGGAGAGTGAGCAAGAGAAAGAAAAAGAAGGAGCGAGCAACAGAAAGAGAAAGAAAGAGAGCGAGCAACGGAAAGAAAAAGAGAAAGAAGAAAATAGAAAAAGAGTGAATAAGAATAGGATGGGTTAGTATAGGTAACATCACGGCAACATCTACAACCGTTCAGACGTATGTTTAAGTTGTGGTCAGAGCACCCATTAAGACAGTGTCCGTGTAACGATGCATACTTGCCTACTTTACCGTATCGGCTGCCCAGCATAGTGATAACAGAAGCAGGTGTGATTCCTGGTTGGAATGCCTGACAAGCAGGTCTGACTGGGTGGGGTAGAGGTAACATCACTGCTCTGCGTGGAGAGAGCCTGTGGAGATACAGGTTTGATCCCAGCAAGAGCACCTCTCCAGTAAGTGTCCTTGGCAAGACACCTAACGGTACATACTCACCACCCAGGACATACTTGAAAACGAGAGAAATCTCAATGTATCCTTCCTGGTAAAATCCTTTCTCAAAAAATAAAATAAAATAAATAAATCATGTGTCCTTGAGCAAGACACCAAATGATATACATACTTGCCTAACTATCTACCTATCTAACCACATGCTGCCTGGCCAAAAAAGGTCACACACGTTAATATCTCATTGGGCCGCCTTTTGCTTTGATTCCAGTACGCTTTCCTGATTATGCATCATCTCGTTAAGCTCATTCAATGTCACAGCATTTATTTCCATCCAGAATCGCATTCATTTGTGGCCAAGATCTTGTATTGATGATGGGAGAGTCGCAACGCTGTGTAAAGTCTTCTCCAGCACATTATCTTCAAAGATTCTCAATGGGGTTAAGGTCTGGACTGTGTGGTGGCCAATACATGTGTGAAAATGATGTCTCATGCTCCCTGAACCACTCTTGCACAATTTCAGCCCAATGAATCCTGGCATTGCCATCTTGGAATATGCCATTAGGGGAGAAAAAATCCATTGAAGGAAAAACCTGCTCATTCAGTATATTCACGGGGTCACACGACCTCATTTGTTGGCAGCTGAAACATATTAATCACTGCAGTAATTATCCAATGGAAGGCTCGCAACTATTTGCTCAGCTACTGTAAATCCAGGTGGTGACTTTGATGTTTTTTAGGCCAGACAGTGATTATATATATACATACATACTCCTTATGCTGTAAATTCCACTGGGAACAAGGACCACCAATCACACTGCGTCTTGCTTGTTACACTTTGCCTGTTGTTCTAATGTACCATCGCCTTGTTCATCCCATCTTACGCAGCACTGGGGAATCTGCCCGCCGTATATAAATAAAGTGTAACGATTTACCCAGCAGTTATAAATTATACCTGTCTCTGGGAAAACAGGATGACAAAGAAACTTTAAAGAGGTTTCAAGGGAAATGACAAAACAGAAGGGATCCACAGGAGGTAACGTCTAATTTCTTAAATTCTGTTGTTCTTTGCCTCTGTTACAGTGTAAACTTGCATTGAATACACTTTTAGATGACTGGCACCTTTGTCATGTGAGGAAATAACAGCTCTATGTTACTTCTTAAAAACACAGGGGGCAATAAATTCCTGAAAGCTGTTGACTGACAATTACATTTGGAAATCATACAATAAGCCACTGTTCTGTTTTGTTTTTAATTGGCTGAATACTGCCATCTACTGTTCTAAAATGGAATTGCACAGTTAGGACATTTAGAATTGACAACGCTTGGAAACCATGTGTGCTTACCTACTGGTCCAATGATATAGAATGGCTGATGACCATTATTGCCCTGTTGCATGTGATTTTATCTATCATTATATCAGGATTTATGTCAGGTCCTTCATATCACAGGTTTCCACGGGACTTCATTTTTGGCTTGTTTTAGTTATATTGTCAAGAACTATAGTTATTATTATTATTATTATTATCCTTTATTTATAAAGCGCCAGCATATTCCGCAGCGCTGTACAATGGGGAAGCACAAACATGAGACATACATGATAAATAAGGAAAAGACAACCCTGCCCAAAGGATAGCTTGTCTAGGAAGTACAGCACTTTAACCAAGTGCTCAGCCAGACATCCCGTGAGCTTACATCTAAGGGACGGGGTAAGTGAAACAGATGGAAGCAGAGGGAAGGTGAAGCTGGTTGTTAGAAGAAATGTTGTGATGGTTGCATGGGAAGGACCAGAAGGTTGGGTTGAGTAAAGGTAATTAGAGAGAGAAGTGGAAACAGCTGTAAAGGAGCCCTTAAATTATGGACCAGGCCTAGGTGGGGGGGGATGGGTGGGACAGCAGAGTGGAAAATCTTGTTGTCTGTGTTGGTCAGTGTATGCTAGAAAATAGAATGGATATTTGCTAAGTGTGCTTTTAAAAACCTACACGGCAGGAGGGGGGAAGGAGGAGGAGCAGAAAGAGAGGGGAGGGTGAGAGGCAGAGGTGAAGACCAAATAAAAAGGTTTAAGTAAAAAGGAGGGAACATTGAAACATGGAATCAGCCAGAAATTAATACATTTAGAAATAAAATACATTTGCAAGAAATACATCTGAAAAATCCCAAACTTACATTTGGTCCCACAGCGAAGGGGGATGCAGCGAAAACATGGGGACAAGTGAACTTGCATCGTCCCTGCGCACCCCCGCTGTCACATAACTCTCAACATACCTGGCTACAGTGACTACTCTGTAAATCCGATGGTGCTGAAATGTAAAGAGTGGAGGGGTGACAAGGCAGGCACAGCCCCCAGGACACAAGGAAAAAACAACCCACTGCCGAAAAAAATGGTGAAATGGAGCACTGGAAACCAGGGTCGGATTTACATCTCAGTAGCCTGAGAGGCACAGAAAACTGGAGCGCCCCCACCCAAAAAAAGTGCCAAAACTCCTTTTTTCATTTATGTTTTAGGGGAAACAAAAAAATAATTAACATTTTAAAAAACTGAAAGACACCGCACTCACATCAAAATAATCTGTTGCTGTAAAATGAAGCAAAAACTTATGTTATAGATGAACCAATGTATAATAATGCATTGTGACATCACCTCCACATTTTTTTCCCAGCGTGGGAAATGAGAATATGAGTTAGCGCAGCAGCACTGTATGCTTTAGAAGTAAAATCACATAATGCTACTGCCTTAGAACAGAGAAAAAAGTAAAGTTAGCTTTTCATTTTTTAATTTTTCATTTTTTACACAATACATGTAATTTTTTTATATCATTGGAAAGGTCAAACTCTGACCTTTCCAACGACACTACACTTGACCTTGTATGGTGTAAAAATCAGAGATGCAGGATTCCAAAGTTCCCGTGTCTCTCCTCAATGCAGTGCCACAGTCTAGTTTGGCGATGAAGCAATGCGCTGTGCCATCTCCACCACACTTGCTGGCATCGTGGAAAATGAGTAGGTATGTTAGTGTAGCATCATTGTTCACTTTATAATTGAAAAGTGAGTAACAGTGTTGAGCTAGAAAAAAATTAAGAAAAAAAATATTTTTAATTTGTTTTTGTATTTTTTATATTTGTACATAAAACTGGTCATGTTTTGCCATAATCTGACCTTTCCAATGATACATTATATGTCTGTCTAGCCTGTAGGGCTCCAGAGATACAGTGGTCTAAATGATTGTTGATTGTAATTTTATACTTTTTTTTTTAACTTTTTTTTCAGAGTAAAGCACCCCCTTGTGGCAGGCGCCTGTAGGCACATGCCTACTCTGCCTAATTATAAATCCGGCCCTGCTGAAAACAGGAGTGAGACTCAGAGGCAGTGCTGACGCAGCTCTTGTTGAGAATGCGCTAATGTAGTAATTCCCACAAAACTATACAGAAGACAAATAGTAGGGGAGGTGAAAAAACATAGTCAAGAGCACTAAGGGCTGAAATAATTAAAAGACAGTGAAATGCAAAGAGTAATACAAGAAAATTCTATGTTAAATATTCATAAAAAATTTTAGTATAAGCATTTCTATTTGTGAAGTACCAGTGCAGGATAAGGCCGTGTCAGACGAGCGCACTAGGTGGGTGCCTTCCGGGGTCCAGCCACACACTGTTGCGCGCGCACAAATTGCATGTGCAACAGCGGCTGTGCTGCGGCCGTGCAGCAAACCTCTCCGTCAAAGCGCTAGGATGCGTGATTGAGCCTTGCAGCGCTGAGCGCACTAACTGCACTCAGTGAGGCGGTCAGACGGGCATCAGACGGATGTCGAGTGGAAGGAATGTCCACTCGCACAGATGTTGCTTCCACTCTTCAAAACGCTCGTCTGACCCCAGCCTAAAACTTATTGATACTGTGGGAAAATATAATATAATAGATACAGTGCCAAATACGTGTGACTCATAAAAGCATTACTTATATCAATGCTCTTTCTGGTACTGTATCCTCAATCTGTCCAGTGACCTCAAAAAGTAAAAGAGATACAACATGAAAACATAGTGCAATATTGTAATCTAATTCATGTAAGTGAATAACAAATAATTTAGTTCCACTCACATCTTCTGGAGCCCAAAACAGCGGCTCCCATTAACGCACCTCCGGTCAGCTTTCGGGGTGACCTGGCCCACACTCTCTGTGGCTTCCTTCTTGTTCCCAGGACATAGCCCTACTTCTTTAAGCTCTGTGGGTAACTGTTGTGACCCTTTCATTTATGTGCGATCCAACCTGGGTGGGGGGAGGGGGTTATCGGCAGTCTCCCAGTCTTGCTTAATGAAATAAAACGGGAATCAGAAACAGGAGAAGCGAATAATCTTTACTGGTAATAAAATATCAGATATAAACAATGAAAAACACAACGCAATGTCAGCTAAAACGCATTTCACCGCACCACCGGCCCAATGCTGACTGATGAAGCCATTAAAGAAACGTGTTTTAGCTGACTTTGCTTTATGGTTTTTTTTTAATATCTGATAGTATTTTCTTGTATTACCCTTTGCATTTCACTGTCTTTTAATTATTTCAGTCCCGGTGCGCTCTTGAATGTGTTTTTTTGCATCCCTTACAGGCCCCAGAACACTTATTTATTTATTTATTTGCAAAGCATATTACCAGGAAGAATACATTGAGATTTCTCTCATTTTCAAGTATGCGCAATAAAACTCACAGTAATGTGCACTGTGTATGAGCATATCACAGCAATAAAACTCACAGTAATGTGCGGTGTGTATGAGCATATCACAGAGCTCCACAGCAATAAAACTCACATTAATGTGCAGTTTGAATGAGCATGAGTTTTATTTCTGTGGAGCTCTGATACGCTCATATACACCCAAAAATACTGCACATTAGGCTCGGGTCAGACGAGCGCAGTGTTCACGTCAGTGTTGCCGCACATTTTAACGTCCATGGTAGCATACAATTATGATCAATAGAGACCCACACACAAAGTATGTCCGCACAGAAGTGCGGACACACAATGAATGCGGCAAACGGACGCAAGTTAGGCAAGAACGTAAAACCACTAGAACGGATGTGTGGAGTGCGCCACGTCCGCAACATCCACATAGCTTTGTGTGTGAGTTATGGAACGTGGTCAAATGGACTGCATTTTTGACGTCCAGCATTTTGATGGACAAAATGGTTTTTCATATTAATTTATTTCCCATTCTACATCAGTCAAAAAAAAACATCAGTCACAAAAACAGACCGTGTGGCCACTACCTTGTTGTCAGTCAGAAAGTACGTCCGTTGTGCACGGACGCACAGTCCGCACAGAATGCGTTCGTCTCACCCTAGACTAGCTGTGAGTTTCATTGCTGTGGAGCTCTGTGATACACTCATACACACTGCACTTTTTTTTTTTTTGAGAAAGGATTTTACCAGGAAGGATACATTGAGATTTCTCTTGTTTTCAAGTATGTCCTGGGTGGCGAGTATGTACCGTTAGGTGTCTTGCCCAAGGACACTTACTGGAGAGGTTGCTGTCTGGGATCGAACCCATGACTACACAGGCTCTCTCCACGCAGAGCATTGATGTTACCTCTACTTCACCCAGCCGGCACACATTACTGTGAGGTTTATTACCGTGGATTCTGTAATACGCTAATACACACTGCACATTACTGTGAGGTTTATTACCGTGCATTCTGTGATATTCTCATACACTGCACATTACTGTGAGGTTTATTACCGTGGATTCTGTAATACGCTAATACACACTGCACATTACTGTGAGGTTTATTACCGTGCATTCTGTGATATTCTCATACACTGCACATTACTGTGAGGTTTATTACCGTGGATTCTGTGATACGCTCATACACTGCACATTACTGTGAGGTTTATTACTATGGATTCTGTGATATGCTCATACACACTGCACATTACAATGGATGAGGTTTATTACCGTGGATTCTGTGATAGGCTTATACACTGCACATTACTGTGAGGTTTATTACCGTGGATTCTGTGATAGGCTTATACACTGCACATTACTGTGAGGTTTATTACCGTGGATTCTGTGATATGCTCATCATACACACTGCACATTACTGTGAGGTTTAATACTGGGGGGGGGGGTTTGAGAAAGGATTTCACCAGGAAGGATACATTGAGATTTCTCTCGTTTCCAAGTATGTCCTGGGTGGGTTCTGTGATATGCTCATACACACTGCATTTTATTGTGAGTTTCATTTCTGTGTGCTCGTATAGGTGTATATTATGGGTGTGTAGGCCTATATTCAGTGGTTTGGGTATAGGGGTGCATATCGAGGAGAGTTTAAATATATGTGTGCTTTTCTGTATCACAGTAGATGAAAGTGAGCTGCTCAACTAAAAATGCCTGGGCCTATTTTTTGTCCCAGTCCGGCCCTGATTTTCGGTCAGCGTTTTCGGAATAGATTAACCATTGCTGCTCTACGGGGATTTCACTGCCGCTGAAGGTCACCGTATTTTGCTGGCAATTCGCCAATATTTGATGAATGGGCACAAAATGGCAACATACGGGGAAATTTCGTAGCCAATTCAGTGCACTTTGAATAACCCCTATCTAATATAAATTGAGAATGGTGTAGAATTGAACAGGGAATTTTACCAGGCGTTGGAAAATAGCAAACTGGAAACACAATTTAACTCCTTCTAGCTAAATTATTTGGCCGAGCAGTTTGTTCTTTTCTAGCTGAGTTACGTTGCCCTGAATTTGCTATACATATATAAATTCAATATAAAATCAGTAGGGGAGACACACAGACTGCCAATTACAGGATGTGTTGCCATGCTTAAGATTAAATACACATAGATATCATGCCTTTATCTACACAGTAACTAATACTATACTATGAATACACAGTTTAATTGATCTGAAACATTTGATTGAGATAATTAACATGGGGCTGGACTCTGTGGCACCTGATGTGCAAATAAACAGCCAGTAATGTTTCCCATTACATGTGTTTTAACAGTTTATCATTGAGAAGAAAAAATGAATTCATTACACACTAAACTCTCCAACAAAATAATGCAAACTATTAAGACCACCCTCAATCACAACGACTAAAAGAAGAATATGCTGTCACAAGAAGCAAGGATAACGACGCCACAAGATGTTTCTCTTTTAAAGTATTTGAGTTGACCTGTTCCCGTGGAGGTTTGCCAGATTGGCGGTTTAAATAAATTCCATAGGAAAAAGAAAAAGCAATATACAGGGTTATTCAAAGAGAATCGAAAAGTCACCGCATGTTCGGTGACTTTTAATTCTCTTCAATTCGGTGCGATTTGGCGATCCCATTTCGGCGACCCTGCGGTGTATTCAGCAAGCACCACAGGGCCGATGTAATGCAGGGAAAGGCCGCCGCAAACCCAACGAACACTCACCGCAAAACCCGGCGAAAGCACACCGAAACCCGCAAAAACATCTGGATTAACCCTGCTGAACACGCCAGAGAAACCCAAGTAGTCGCCGATCACAGCGCAGAGCAGCCGCCGGAAAAACCCGACTCCGCAGACGAATGGAGTGAGAAAAAAAAAACCAGTAGGCATGAGTGTTTGAAAAGTGAAACGCTGTTTGTAAAGAAACTACAGAACGAAAATGTCTGAAATTTACATATAATGTCCAATGAATGATAATAAAAAGGGCTGTTACAGAAAAAAGAAAAAACGATTTAGAAAAAAAACGATTAAAAGAAACCGGAAAAATGTTTTTGCAAAAAAATCCCGAAAAATGCCGAAAAGATCCTAAAAAAATCTAAAAATAAAGAGACTTTTCACTGCAGAATATTATAATCAACGGTTTATTAGACATTGAATTAAAACAGGAATATTTTTAACATTGAAGCCTATGGGATTCGCCTGAATAAACCTGTCGAATGAAACCACCGAACAGCAGGGCATTTCGGCAACCTTTCACTGCTGATTTTTGTTCTCTGAATAGACGAAGCATTGTTTCTCTATGGGAGATTTCACTACCCTCGAACAGGCACCGTATGTGCAGGCAATTCGCCAACATTTGGTGAACTGCCTGCTCTCTGAATAGCCGAATGGCCAGGAAAGGTAACCGTACACAGAATTTCAGCATTCGGTTACCTTTCGGCCCCAATTCGGATCTCTTTGAATAACCCTGTAAATGTAAGTGGAGATTTTAAAAAGGCTCATACATTAAAGGCTACATCACTTCACTTATTAACTCCTTCACTACCAACTGATTTTCCAAAAGAACACTGTCAGGAACCAGTGTTTTGGTATTTTTCCCTGGTTGTTTGTTTTTTTTTTTGGAAAATTATGTTAATTAACTATACAGTAAGAAATATTTAGGAACAATTCTTACTACAATAATCTATTTGGCAGTCAGATGTTGCCATCTGCTGGCCAAAAGGAGTTACTGCAGTTCAGGGTCAGCTGGGGAAAAGTATGTAGATACATTCCCCAGCTGGTTTTGAAAAGTGTTATCGAGCATTGTGCCCACATCGCTAAATCTTTAGAGACACCTTCTGGAGTCCAAATGCAAGGGAAGGTTGTTTACAACAAAGGAATTTCATTTGCAATGGTACAGCATAGCCCCAGACTGTGCTTACAGTGTAGGGGTCAAGCTATCAGCTGGAGGTGTTCGACATAATGGCTCCAGTCATTACCGTAATGGTTCCTACTGATATTACAACTGAGCCACAAGGTCTTAGATGTTGCACCAGGTTATTGTAAATTATCTGCTCCTATACTTTGAATAGGAACAAGTAATTTGCGGCTAGATGTGAAGAATGAGCTATTCCATTGTAGCCAATATTAAAAAAATAAAAAAACACCTTTCAGAACCTGGCATTAAGTGATTTTGCTTTTGCAAGGTCCCTTTACACCACTATGTAAGGGGCTTGAAAAATTACTTACTTACCTGAGATCCCACTTTGCAGAGGGCAGCTGTTTTCTCTGGCCCTGAGCAGCAGAAGACTGGGAAGAAATAGTTCCCAGTGTTCTTCAGCAGCTCCTGCAAGACAGACAATTCACACAAGGTTGTGTTGGACTTCATGGAGTCCTAAGGCCTTCAGAAGCCTTTGGCAGAAGTGGTGTGTGGTGCCACTCTCACTTTTGGTCAACAGCAGAAAAATATTCTGTCTAGAGCAGCTGATGTATTGGTTCAGCTGGTATAGAGCCATTAACCCCTTGGCTGCGGATAATGTGGGGGGGCATCCTGAGGATCCTCCACAACATACTGAGGAAGCCCCCCAAACATCATAGGGTCTCCGCAGCCAAGAGGGAGACCTTGAACACTCTGGATGGAGTCCACTGGTGATCTGACTTCCTTGAAGTCACACTGTCCCATGAGACCCCACCTGGCGAGCGATGACGGCGTTTTATGGCAGAGCCAGAAGAGTGCCTGAAGTGGAGGGTGAGTCCTTTGGACCCCTCTATCTCCCCATAGGTAGGGGTTAGGAAAATAAGAGAGGCATCGCTGGAAAGCTGATAGTCTGATCTGACCAGCGATGTCCCTCAGGTACCTGTAGCGTGATCCGGTGCCTCTTGCATGTCAGCCCTGCCTCCGGGGCATCCCACTGCCCACTGACCTCAACTTGCATGTGAGTGATGACATCAGAAGGGAATTCCCCCTAGCGGGCCAGGGAAATCCCTATGGCGGAGATAGCGGGGTCCTTTGACCCCCCATATCTCTTGATCCATGGCAGTTAGGGGCAGCTTAGTGTTGTTAGAAAGGCTGGAGCATGGTTATGGTTATGTATAAAATAAAAATAAAAAAATATTTTTTAATTATTTTTTTATAATGCAGCACTATTGCTCACTTATCAATTATATTGTGAACAATGATGTTGCACTAACTCACCTTCTCATTTCCCACAATGCCAGCAAGTTTGAAGGCAATGGCACAATTCGTTATTATGCATTGTTCATCGAAAACCTAAACTGCTGCACTGCAGCAAGGGGTGCAGGGGACCCTTTGGAATCAGGGGTCAAGTCCTAAAAAAAGAAGTAAGAAAACTCATCAAGATTTCTGTCCTCCAAATAGCATTTATCATCTCACACTTAACACAAACACACACGCAAATCTGATATATTTATGTATATACAGTTGTGTTCAAAATTATTCAACCCCCAATGCTCTAAAGGGTTTTAGGGAATTTAGTGTACATTTGTAATTGTATTCAGAATGAAATCCTACAAGGACTTTTTAAAGAACCATATGCAACTAAAATGACATCAATTGGTTTTGTAATACAATAGTAAATGTTTCTTTTGTGAATTCTTCATTGACACAATTATTCAACCCCTTAAAGACTACCACTCTGAAGAACAGAGGTTCATTCAAGTGTTTTCAATCAGGTATTGAAAACACCTGTGGATGTCACGGAGCAGCAATAAAGCATAATAAGCACCAATTGGGCAGCTTAAAATGACTGTGATACTCAGCTCCTTCTAGACATTTACTGGTGTGGTTACAAACATGGTGAAGTCAAGAGAATGGTCCAGGAAGACAAGAGAAGAGGTGATTACTCTTCACAGGAAGGGCAATGGCTATAAGAAGATTGCAAAGATGTTAAACATACCGAGAGACCATAGGAAGCATCATTCGCAAATTCAAGGCAAAGGGCACTGTTGAAACGCTACCTGGTCATGGCAGAAAGAAGATGCTGACTTCGACTGCTGTGCGCTACCTGAAGCGTAGAGTGGAGAAAAGTCCCCGTGTGACTGCTGAGGAACTGAGAAAAGATTTGTCAGATGTGGGTACTGAAGTTTCAGCTCCGACAATACGGCGCACACTGCGTAATGAAGGCCTCCATGCCAGAACTCCCAGGCGCACCCCCTTGCTGTCTCCAAAGAATAAGAAGAGTCAATTGCAGTATGCCAAAAGTCATGTGGACAAACCACAGAAGTTTTGGGACAGTGTTCTGTGGACTGATGAAACAAAATTAGAACTGTTTGGGCCCATGGATCAACGCTGTGTTTGGAGGAGGAAGAACAAGGCCTATGAAGAAAAGAACACCTTGCCTACTGTGAAGCATGGCGGGGGGTCAATCATGCTTTGGGGCTGTTTTGCTTCTGCAGGTACAGGGAAGCTTCAGCGTGTGCAAGGTACCAGGAATTCTCTTCAGTACCAGGAGATATTGGATGACAATGTGATGCAGTCCGTCACAAACCTGAGGCTTGGGAGATGTTGGACCTTTAAACAGGACAATGATCCCAAGCATACCTCCAAGTCCACTAGAGCATGGTTGCTGATTAAAGGCTGGAACATTTTGGAGTGGCCATCGCAGTCACCTGACTTACATCCGATTGAGAACCTCTGGTGGGACTTAAAGAAAGCAGTTGCAGTGCGCAAGCCTAAGAATGTGACTGAACTGGAGGCTTTTGCCCATGACGAATGGGCGAAGATACCCGTAGATCGCTGCAAGACACTTGTGTCAAGCTATGCTTCACGTTTAAAAGCTGTTATAACTGTAAAAGGATGTTGTACTAAGTACTAAGATTGAATGTCACTTGGGGGTTGAATAAAACTGATAATGATGTGAGCACAGAAAAGACATTTGTGGTTATTTCATTATAAATGTTATGTTATATTTGTCTGACCTACACGTGCCTCTTTGATTTAATTGTAAGCAAGATGACTGAATGATCAAAATCAATGTCAAACTGGCCAAAACACTCAATTTCAGTGGGGGTTGAATAATTTTGAACACAACTGTATATGAATTTTAGCAAAAAGGTATGATAAATCCTATATTTAAAATAACAGGGAAAGATATGATTGAATACCTGAATACAAGCTTTATAGTGTGTGGGACCAAAGGGACCTCAGTTACCTCTGCAAATATAATGCAGGAACTGCGTTCCCACACGTTCCCCCTGGAGTTGAGCCTTGTTTGTAACCCTGCGTCTTTGATTTTTACACTGCACAAGGTCAAGTGAGGAATCATTGGAAAGGTCAGTCTGGTATTTCCAACAATACCAAATATGAACATGTAATGTGTAAAATAGGAAAAAGAAAAAACAATTAAATACAAAATTTTACTTTTTTTTCTCATTACTAAGGCAGTGGCATTATGTTCTTTTACTTGTAAAGCAAACAATGCTACTGCTCTAAATCACCTTCTCATTTCTACGGCGGTGGCATTATGTGCCTTTACTTGTAAAGCAAACAATGCTACTGCTCTAAATCACCTTCTAATTTCGCACACCGAGATTAAATGTGGAGGTGATAGAGCAAAGCGTTATTATGAATTTGTCCATCTAAGACAAAAGTCGGCGGACTGCTGCATGGAGTGTGGGGGGGCCTTTGGACCCATGTATTTCCATTCTTTACAGCCCACAAAGTCATTGTAGGAGTCAATGGACAGGTCAGAGTTTGGCCTTTCTAATGATACCAAACAAGACCATGAAAAATATAAAAGAAAAAAAACAAAATGCAAACAAACATAGAGGGCTACATTAAACTCTTGGTGCTAACGTTAGTGCGTGAGCGTTAACGTTAGCCCAGGTAGCCACCGCATATTACAGTCCAAACGCTAACGGGTTAAGAAAGCCTTTGGTATCTTGCTCTTTTCAGCGCAAGGTTACTGTACTTTGCGCTCCCTATACTTAACATGGGGAGCGTAAAGTGTTAATCAGCGTTAGGGTTACAAAGTCCTAACGCTGATTAACGTCCAGCTGCGGTTAGCAAAAACTTAACTACAGCCTGGACTTGGTGCTAACAGATTCCGCTGGTACAGAATCTGTTAGCAACATCCAGAAACCCCCCCCCCAAAAAAATTCAGATACTCACCTACAATGCAGCGGCGAGGACCGCGGCTCCGTCCGGCTCCTGTCCATCCTCCGTCTGGCAGGAGCAGGGAGAGACTGGGGGAAAAAGTCCCCCAGTCTCTCCCTGCAGATCACAACTCCGACCTGCCGGATCTCGCTAGGTGAGATCCGGCAGGTCATGTGACCAGCAGAGGGGAAACTCAATGGAGTGGACTCCATCGAATGGATGCACGTGGCGACGCTTAGTGCTGCTGCGCGCATCCTGGGGCATAGCACCCACTAACAATTTTTTCTCCCTAGCGCCCCCGTTTTAGCACGTGGATTGCAATGGAGCCCAGAATCTTTCTATTTTTAATTTATTCTTATTTTTTATTCCATAGCGATGGCATTGTCCATTTGTCTCGTATAAAATTTGCAATACTACTGCCATTACTCACCTTCTCATTTTCCACACTGTGAGCAAGGTCAGTGTTTTATACATAGTCATTTTATTCATAAAACAAAATCCTCTGAAATACAAGCGAAAAATTTTGTTTTTTTCAGCTTTAGTTAAAATCGTGTATTTTCTCAGAAAAATACAGTAACAGGTTCCCGTTTCTAAGAGTGCCCAATAAAATATATTACAGCAAAGGTTTGGATGTTAAAATGTGCAAAAAAAATGTACATGTTGTAAATGATGAAATCTGAATAGAAATTCTAATTGTTTTTACATTTTTGGTTATAGCATTCTGGCAGGACATAACATATACATATAATAATGATAAATTATAAATCTGCCGAGTCTGCTGAAAATAAGGATATATAATTTGTCTGGGTCCAACAATAAAACATGACTTCAAATCACGTTTAAACATGAGGAGCACAAAATGAGCTCAACACACAGGGGTGAAATGGCTCAGCAGTGAAAGGGTTAATGGTGAGCAGCATAATGGGGGAAAAAAGCTCCCACAGCATTAACAAGTCACTGGTGATCTGACTCTATTTCTTTGCCAGCTCACATTCAATCCAGCTGTCAACCAGAGTTTTGCATATAGTGTGAATTCTGCTGTTAAAATGTGTCAATCATTCTACAGAGGAGGAAGCCAGGCTATAGTTACAAGTTAAGGAAGTATAAGGTGTTCAGAAATGATGATATAAATTATGCAAATCAGGCTGATGATTCTCTTTATATATATATATATATATATAGAAAGGATCCAAATGCACACGAAGACTTGAAAATGCAATAAAAGATATTTATTGTTGCATATACTGTGTATATAACGATACACTAAACTTCTAGATACACCTAGGCAATTATGCTAAAACAATTAAAAAAGAACATTTGGTGGTCACTTTAATGCACGACTCCCCCAAATGGGCTTCTGTCAGGATCGCATATGTCCCACAGGCCAGTCTGGGCATGTGCAGAATACACACATTACCAGATGCAATCTTAATATTGAGAACAGGCTACATATTGGTGGATTATTTTGATGTGGGAGTCTTCGAAATATAAACCTCTTAAAATTCAGTACCATAAGAAGAACTTAATGAAATTATTCAACTGTCCGGAGAATAAAATCACACTTCAGTAATGATCTGTCACGGAATGATCATCTAATACCAGGAACAAAACACAGGTTTTAAAATCTAGCATTATTAAGGATGACAGTAATGACGACATTTTACCGCTTTCGCTCATCAGGTTTAAACGCGATTTGAAGCCACATTTTATTATACCACCCAGACATATTATATATCGTTCTTTCCGGCAGACTCGGCAGATTCATAATATGTCATTATTATATGTATACGTCATGTCCTGCCTGTATATTATAACAAAAAACGCAATAAAATTAGAATTTTTAATCATCTGCAGTGTGTAAAGTTTTTTTTCCACATTTTATCACATGAGCGTTTGCGGTTATGTTTCCTATGGGGTGCGCTTGTACAAAAATTAGAAATGGGGACTCGTTACATTTTTCGAGGGGAATTACGTGATTTTTAGCAAACGCACCCCATAGAAAAAAATCATTAGTGCAGCATCATTGTCCACATTATAATTGAAATGTGGAAGCTAGCGCAATCCCAATGACCGAATGGGTTGTTTTTATTCCCCATAGCGCTAGGGTTGTAATAGGGGGAAATGCATTAAACTCACTTAACCTAGCGTTAACGCCCATATTTCTGAGTGCCAATTTGTGACCCAAAGACACCCATTAGACCACATTTACATACACTGTTTTCTGGTTTTTCCTAGAATTGTTTATATTTAAATACATATATCGGACATCGAACTATTGATTTTATTGTAGAATTATTGTGTCTATTTTTCACAGATATGCATAGCAGAATAATTATTCGACCATGATCTTGTGGCCTGCAGGTCTTGCGTGTGAGTGGCCCAGGGGGCAATTGCCACCCTGCCTCACTTGTCAGCCCTCCCCTTTAAATACCATATATTTCTGGTGACTTTTAAGGGAAATGTGATCAAAACCTAATAAAAGCTTTTCAGTGTGTGGGTCGAATTAGAACTCCATTCCCTCTGAGAAAATAGTGAAGGATCTGCGTTCCTGCTTGACTTGATCCCTCCTGTACGTTACTCACATAGCAGGATATTGTACGCGAGCATCCCGTCCCGTAGCACACGGTAACAATGCAGGCAGCATTTTTTGCGCCTGCATTGTAATCAATCGTTAAAATGCGGGCGCAAGGGGGAAAACTTGTGCCCGCGTTCTATCGCTAGGATCGTAATGTAGCCCATCCTCTTTCATCACTCAAAGGAAGTAAGCGACTATAAAATGTTCTATTTTTCCCCCAGAAACGAATAAATGTTCTTTGTGTGAATGACAAAATGCACATAAAACATAAATAGTATATAAACATGAATCATTCATGGGAAAAGGTATAGACGACGTGAAAATGGAGCTGCACCTGAATTTTATTACTTTTACTTTTTACGCTACAATGAACATAGAACACCAGGATCTGAGTGAATACTAGGTAGGTATGTATTTTGTTAATCCGTATACAGCTCTTCCCACTGGTTTATCTGATGCAAGGTCATGATGCAAGGTCATGATGCAAGGTGATGCATGGCATTGCTTTCCTAATGGACACAATATGGTATGTATATAAATGATATTCTCAGGCAGTGTATAGCACAGCAGTTGCTAGTCTACCAAAGCTAATATAGTCTTCGGCAATATGTAGTAACTACAGACCTACGTACTTGTTTGGCCCTGGCCCAGCACAAGGTCAAAAAAATCATTAGTGCAGCATCATTGTCCACATTATAATTGAAATGTGGAAGCTAGCGCAATCCCAATGACCGAATGGGTTGTTTTTATTCCCCATAGCGCTAGGGTTGTAATAGGGGGAAATGCATTAAACTCACTTAACCTAGCGTTAACGCCCATATTTCTGAGTGCTAATGCTAGCGTTAGGGTCCTGTGCCTTTTCACCCCATGTTTGAAATAGAATCCTGAGACATGGGGACAAAATTCTAATGTCAGGGTCTAGTCCTACAAAAATAAGTGTGGGAACTTTCCAAGATTTCAGCTTTCCAATTAACCATTGACATGCCACATAACCCACCACCCCACTCTTAAGTTATGTTTAAATATAGTGGTAAGCTGGGTTTTAGGATATCATTATGATTGTAATAAATACACGGTAGAGGACTGGCAGGTACCGACCTGTGGGTAAGTACAAGCAAATAGCCAATTTGTGACCCAAAGACACCCATTAGACCACATTTACATACACTGTTTTCTGGTTTTTCCTAGAATTGTTTATATTTAAATACATATATTGGACATTCCAACTATTGATTTTATTGTAGAATTATTGTGTCTATTTTTCACAGATATGCATAGTAGAATAATTATTCGACCATGATCTTGTGGCCTGCAGGTCTTGCGTGTGAGTGGCCCAGGGGGCAATTGCCACCCTGCCTCACTTGTCAGCCCTCCCCTTTAAATACCATATATTTCTGGTGACTTTTAAGGGAAATGTGATCAAAACCTAATAAAAGCTTTTCAGTGTGTGGGTCGAATTAGAACTCCATTCCCTCTGAGAAAATAGTGAAGGATCTGCGTTCCTGCTTGACTTGATCCCTCCTGTACGTTACTCACATAGCAGGATATTGTACGCGAGCATCCCGTCCCGTAGCACACGGTAACAATGCAGGCAGCATTTTTTGCGCCTGCATTGTAATCAATCGTTAAAATGCGGGCGCAAGGGGGAAAACTTGTGCCCGCGTTCTATCGCTAGGATCGTAATGTAGCCCATCCTCTTTCATCACTCAAAGGAAGTAAGCGACTATAAAATATTCTATTTTTCCCCCAGAAACGAATAAATGTTCTTTGTGTGAATGACAAAATGCACATAAAACATAAATAGTATATAAACATGAATCATTCATGGGAAAAGGTATAGACGACGTGAAAATGGAGCTGCACCTGAATTTTATTACTTTTACTTTTTACGCTACAATGAACATAGAACACCAGGATCTGAGTGAATACTAGGTAGGTAGGTATTTTGTTAATACGTATACAGCTCTTCCCACTGGTTTATCTGATGCAAGGTCATGATGTAAGGTCATGATGCAAGGTGATGCATGGCATTGCTTTCCTGATGGACACAATATGGTATGTATATAAATGATATTCCCAGGCAGTGTATAGCACAGCAGTTGCTAGTCTACCAAAGCTAATATAGTCTTCGGCAATATGTAGTAACTACAGACCTACGTACTTGTTTGGCCCTGGCCCAGCACAAGGTCAGAATTCAAACTGAACTCACTCTAAACTAATTAAAAATGGCTAGTTGTGGTTACTGCTAGCCTGGTTACACCACATGGCTACCACTAGTTGCGCCAGCATCACCAATGGTAGGTCGTCAACCATAGTTCGGACCTGCACTATGTTACTTACCTTTGGGCTTCAGGCCTTGACCGTCCATTGGGCACACTTGGCATCTGTCAGTTGGCCTAATGGCCATGGTCCAAGAGTCACATCAGAGACTCAAACCATTTCCATGGACCAGCTAATTCCTAACACATATATGCATGAAGTTTGTGTCCTGGGTCCTCGCCCTGACCATTTTTTGGTTCCATGCTGACCTTGTTGAGTTTTTCTTATAAAAGATATGAGTGTACTGTTTGGACTGCTAATGGTAAATAGTGGCCCAAATTAAAAAGTGCGGTTAGTGTGGATTCGAGATCACAGACATGTATGTGTTTCCCGGCGAAGACGACATGTTTTAAAAAGGGACTCCTTGACTTTTTCTAACTCTTAGCCAATCGGTTTAACTTCAGGTCGGAGCCCTTTAAATTGCAATATTAAACCATTAAATGGCTTAATATTGTTTTATATGTGATGCTTTTATTTCACTCTCTTCCACCAGGGAGCAGCAAAGAAAATATAGGATTACTGATTCGATCTTTGAACCTTCACTAAGAAATTGACAGAGTTTAATTTATTTCCTCGCAGTTGTTGAAATAATATAAAAAGGAATATCGGGAAGAGGGGGATCAACTCAATAGCGCTATTCAACAAGCCGATTTTTTTATACAAAAATGTTGCAATACATACTGTATTAACTAGTTGTGTTTCACATCAAGGTTTCTCGGAATCTGTTACATGAATACAGAGCCTTCGGTGTAATTAGTGAATTCAGAGCAATTTAGTTCAAAACAATGGACGGAAGGTTAGAATTTCAGTAGATAAAAAAAAACAAGAAGACTTGAAATAAAAATAACATGGTAAAGTAGTGCAGTGAACTACACTATATGGATAAAAGTATTGGGGCTCACCTCTCAATTATTGAATTCAGGTGTTTCAATCAGACCCATTGCCACAGGTGTATAAAGTCGGGCACCTAGCCCTGCAGTATGCATTTTCAAACATTTGTGAAAAACATGGCTTGTTCTGAAGAGCTTCTTTTCTATTCCAGCATGTCTGTGACCCAGTGCACGAAACAAGGTACATATAGACATGGGGCCCTATTCCACTGTAAACCTAATAAATCCATAGACTATATTGGCTCTGGCAAGTTTACAACAGCTCTGGTTAAGTTAACACCAGGGTTGGAATAGAACCTATGATTTGGTGTGGAAGAACTTGACTGGCCGCACACCCATCCAACACCTTTGGGATGAACTGGAATGGAGATTGCGTGCCAGTTATGCTCATCCAACGTCGATGCCTGACCTCACAAATGCTCTATTGGATGAACGGGAAAGCATTCCCATAAAAATGGGTCTGTCTTAGGGCAGCAGAATTCTGCTTCCCTTTCATCCACCCAATATCAAATAAATGTCGACATGGCTATAAACATGAAATTAAGACAACCAAGAGCAATCAGAGGCATTTATGGTAATAACATTTTTATTTAGTACAAAGTAACAGTGTCTTATTTATAACATAAATTATTGTACACAGACTTATTTCTTGGAGTTTATTGATCTGCAACTCAAACAGCTCAAATATGTTGGACCAGACTGCAAAAAGGGAGGACATCAGGAAGGCAATGCTGCCCCGTCCCAGGCTGGTTGGTCAAGAATTATTTGTGAAGAATACATCCCTAGACTGACAAACAAACTGATGAGCAATAGATAAGCGGAATATCCATATTGTTACATTTACATCAGTTGTCCCTGCAATGGCACAATCGAGCAATAACCTGGTGAGACCTGAGCAGGCCCCGCCGTAGAGCAGACCGCTAGTGCCGCTGCTCGTTCTCAGGATCCTCACAAACCTCTCTGTTTCTTACATTAACCTCTAAATATTATAATGGTCAAAATGGCATGTTAGGGGAACTGTGATAAGGCATCCCTTGAAATACTTTATGGTTGAGGTAATTTTCACCCTCTCTAAATTTACGCGGCCTGGAGCTATGTAAAGGACGGACAAAACTAAATTTGAGAATATTGTAAAATCAGTTGATTAGGACGGAGTTAAATATTAGTCTTCTTGGAGAGTTTCCCCATTCAGCCAGATTCCTCGCCTACTGGGAAAGACTGACATTTATTAACCAGCAGTCGTATGCTGGATCAGAAGCACAAATATGACCTTTAACCTCAGACCTTGTAAACTGCAAGTTGTTAGCACCAAACCGTCTTCACTCTATTATACAATGCAACATAACGCCTCCCTTGCTGGTCTCTTGGTATATTTAACTAACCCTTGGAGTGTCCGGGTGTGCTGGAGGCTACCTCCTCAGTGGCATCTTTTAGCTCTAGACATAGATGTCAAGAATCAGAGGTTCAATGGCATCTGTCATAGTTCAGCAAGTGATGTGTGTATATAGGGCTGATTGTAGCATATATGGTGTGCTATTATCATCGCCTCATTCCCACGTCCCTCAGTCTCTCCTTCAGGACTTTTCCCGAGCTGCCCCCCCATCTATGGAACTCCCTCCCTAGTACATTCAAAACGATCAGCCCGCCTACATTGTGCGCACGCTGATCGCGTCATTGGCTGCTGCACGACTACTGGCACGCTGGCCCTCAGCTGCCAATGACGCAATCAGCGTGTGCGAAATGTAGGCAGACCAAATGACGGTCTCAGTGCCAGCGAGACGTACTATGCCATCCACCGGTGTTGAGGTAACTTTGGCATCGGGAGCTCCCATCGGTAAGAGGTTATGCTTGTTGAGATTTAGGAGGGTTGCGGCTACATTTGACCATGTTTTACTGGACACATATTACAAATTCATGCAGAGGGAGAGCACAGTGCAGGATCGGCCCACCCTGGAAGATGTATAAATCATATCTGCAGGAGGCAAATCAGTTTCCCCATCAAGAATAGACACCTAGTATTCCTCCTCGATATATACACACTACAGCACACAGTTCTACACACTGCAGGATTTCTCACGTGCAGCCCCCACTCTCTGGAACGCTCTCCCTCGTGCTGTCAGACTTTCCCCTAACTTCTCTTCCTTCAAACGCTCCCTGAAAACATTGCTATTTAGGGAAGCCTACCACCCAACTCACTGACGCAACCATCAATCACTCTCACCTTACAGTCCTCTCCTCCTGTTTCCAACCCCAACCCTCCTAGATTGTGAGTTCCTACGGGAATAGGGCCCTCATCTCCTCCTGTACTGTTTGTCAAATGTTGTTCAATGTATTGTAACCCTGTCTGTACTGTGCTTATTGTACAGCGCTGCGGAATATGCTGGCGCTTTATAAATTAATAATAATAAATAATAATACTGCAGGGTGTTGTTGTTCAAGCACTGCCCATCAGCATGAATAAATTATATGTGCCCAGGAAAACATGGCCGAACTGAAAGCCTCGTTGCCACCTGATGACAGTATGTATATTTTATATTTCTTTAAGGAATATATGACTGAAACATAATAAAAGAATTTCAGTTTTTAGAGCAGATGGGAACTCCGTTTCTCCTTACAAAATTGTAGGTGAACTGCGTTCCAGGCCATTCGTGCTAAACTTGACCCCTGCATTACACTATATTAAAACACATTTATAAAAGGTTTTCACATGCTTCAAAGGTCTGTAAGGAAATATGTGTGTGACTGTGTGTGTCGTAAACACACTACATTACCTATATGTGTATCTAGATTTCTGGATTTCTATTGTTATTGACACATGTATGATTGTATGTCATTCTTGCTGAGGCGGCGGCTGGATATGAAGCCTGCTGCTAAGGACAGGGGTGACTTTTGATCCTTTAACCACTATGCAAACAAACCTTGTGCTCTTTTCCAAAGCCAAGAATTTTATTGACATCGGTGAATAACACAGCAACCCTTAGAGACAGCGGCCTGGTGAGGGGCAGAGATCAGCACAAGGGCACCCGGCAGGTTGTACAGAGAGGACAAAGTGCAGCACTATGTTAACCCTTTCCTGCCGCGGGGCGTACTATGCCGTCCCCAAGGCGAGTGGGACTGAACGCCACAGGGTGGCATAGCTGGCGTCTATGAGTGCAACAGGCCTGCCCACCAGATGGTGCGCTTCAATGGCTACCACGGTACGGTTTGAACTCAGGCCCTCCCCCTGTAGTCAATGACGCGCACCACGCGTCAGCTGTGTAATGTGTAGGTGGGCTGGAGGAGGGGCCTGCTGCAGCAGCCGGCAAGCGGGGCGTACTAGTATGCCTCCTGGTGTTAATGCCCCCCCACCGGGCACAACCCGCAAGGCAGTAAGGGGTTAAATTAGAAATTCTTTCCAGTAGAGGACAGGTCTTACTAAAAAAAAAAATGTGTGGGAAATCATGATTATTTCGGTGTTCATATAACTTTCCATCTTAGGCCCAGGGTCAGACGAACGCATTTTTCACGTCTACCGTCAAACGAGTGCGTCGATGCACTTTTTCACGGAAGACACGATAGCGGTCATACGGTGCGCAATTTCGGCCGTGATTTTTGACGGAGCTATTAAAAACAAATGGACGTGATGTTGGCCGGACATGAGCAGCGTCTGACGTCTCCTAATCATGCACACACGGCGCTAGCGGACGCAGCGCACTCTGTACGTCAGTACTAGCGGTTCTACGTTCTCGAAAAAATGCGTTCTTTTGCCGCTTGCGTTGCGCGGCTGAACTTTTGTGCGGCCGTACATCGTATATTGGCCGTCATTTGCTGCTACTACGGCCGTAATAAAGTGCTGCTGCACGCGCGTTCGCACTGGGTTCGTCTGACCCTAGCCTTAATCCAGGCATTCCTGTTTGACTTGATTTATGGTTTTCTCTCTTGTAATAAAATGTATCCGTCTCATTTATTATACAAGGGGTTATTCACAATGTGTCAGTGTTGCAAACCCCAGAAAAATCGCCAGTGAATCCAAAGAGTGATGGGAGAAACTGCACGGTGAGGAAGTAAGCAGAGACAGTTTCATTGTTAATTACAATTATCATGTTGCTGCTTAATGTGTCTAAAGATAATCTGAAAATATACAAGATTTAGAGCATTCCACTCTAAAAGTCTTCGAGACTTATGAATACACGATGGTGATGTGGTTAGAAAATCTAATCACAAATTGCAGAAGCCTGCCACAACATCAATGTATCCCATCCCGGCAGGTCCTATCCTTCCTAACCTAATGCCTGCTCTTATACAGAGAATTCCCATACATGGGTTGTATAGACATGCCCCTGGGGTTCGCGGCAGATCAAGATTAAATAGGTGTTGTGATGAAGCATTTTTGACAGGGAGGGTTGCAAAAGCTAGAGGGTGCACAGCCTTCCACATGTAGGGCTCCTTTACATTCTTCATGCAAAAATGCACGGTAAACACGTGAATTTTTGCGCAAAGCGTTAAACGTTAACGCGCGTAAATTAACGCTGGTATTACAATCCTCGCGCATTATTTCATCTGTCAAAAAATAACGCGCGTAAAAAAGACGTGCAAAAATGTGCGCGCATTAACATTGCGTGCAGAAATCGGTGCACGGACTGTTTTTTCACACGATTCAGCCAATCAGAATTAAGAACCACAATTATCTCACGTTAAGTTTTTGCGCGTGTCAAAGTCAATCTGCGCATACATGCTGCATCAATAATAAAAACACGCATAACTTCTCCATTTTATTGTTTGGGTATGTGTAGAATGTGTAACTATACTGTGCTGTATTTTTTTTTTTCGGGCTGGTGTATTTGGGTTCGGTCAGGACGTTCAGATTTGCCATTAACACCAGGTATTAGAAGTCGTTAAAATTATGTGCGCAAACGCTGTGCGTTAAATTTTGCGCATAGCTTGTAATAGCATCCGCGTACCAGCGCACAAACGCATTTGCGCTCACAATATTAAGTATAGGATGCGCGCAGTACATTACGCTCGCGCAGGGTTCACGCAGGTTCACCCACGGTAGACAATAACACACATTTTTTGCACAGACATTGTAATACGACGTTCTGCGCAAAGGGTTTTGCCCCTCGCGTTAATGCGTATGCGCGAGCAATGTATTAGAGCCCGTAATGTACAATGCCACAATGGCTGCACTCAACCTGAACAGGCATTTTTTAAGGGTGCTTCTGGGGGGCCAATGAGCATAATATAAAAAATATACACAATTCAGAGCACTCCACTATAATATAGTCTTAAGGATAACCTAAAGGCAGCCAGAGAAGTTTGTGAGGGAAGGTAGGCTGAAAACATGTACACTAATGGTACACTAATGGCTCGAACCTCTATTCCAGCCGTGGTGCGTGCTGAGCTGCATTTGCTTTCACAATTTATCCATTTAGCGATTGGCTTATAACAGCTCCGTTGGAATTGGGTACCTGAAGTGCAGAATTATATCATACGATCTACCAATAGCAGTTAGTACAATATGTTCTTTAAATTTTACTAATATACATATATCTAGAAGTCAATGACACTTACTTAACATGGTCAAAAAATATTTTAATTAGCATAAGAACTCAGAAAATTATTTTGCAGTCTTGTGTGTTTTTCACAATATTGATCTGAACACAAAAAGTTCAAATGAGACTTAAAGATTTTTTTAAATAAATGTTTGACATTCTAAACTTTAAAAAAGTAATAAATATAAAAACTCCAATATTGACCAAATATAGAGATTTTTGGTTTTACAAAAAGTATACCTTTTCTTAAAATTCCTTGAGTCACTTTCTGTTTCTCAGTCGAGACTGTGTTTAATCCCGGGGGTCGGTGGCCTTGTCTGTCCCTTTATGCAAACTTGGAGTTACCCAGCACTTTATGCACACAAGCCTCAGACACAGAGTAAATAGCAAACTGTGCTGGAGTGGCCAATAATTGCCACTCTGAGAGTAAATAACATTTACTAGGTTGTTTCTTATTGCATTTAAAGCTACCCATTTGTATGCCATAGGGGAACGCAAAGTCTTGCTCAGTCCCTTAACGTTGTATTCAAGGGAAATATTAGGAATATCAAATATTGGACACGACACGGCTTCTTGGTGTTTATTTAGGCCCCAATCCATTAAAACACCTTGAGACTTGACAATCATCTTAAAATCAAGGTAAATATAATAAGAATTATATGAGGTAATTTCACAACCTGGAGCGACGAACTGATGCAAATATAACCTACCAAAAGAAGTTAGATGAAAGTGGAGGCCTGTCTTAGGGCAGGAGTGGCTGAAGGGTTAATTTCTCTATAAATTGATGGAGCTTTGGAGAAGGCTCGGTTACTCCTAATACTCCATGGAGTAGCTGAGTGTCTGGAGGAAAATGTAAGTATATATGCAGGAGGTGGGGGTATAACAGAGCCTAGTGCCACCTTTATCCCCTCAGGTTCCCTGGCGGATGGCTGTGTCTTTCTTCTGTCCCAAAAGTGGAGGCTCTGCCATTGAGGCAGTATGGGCAGTGCCCCTCCAGGTTTTTGAATTTTGCAAAAAATATATAATACTATAAAAGTAAATATATGTTTGCAAGTTCAAGCCTAGTATTTTTTCCCAGGAGGGCAGTGGGTATTTATATGACCATGGAAAATGTCTTATCTAGTAAACGGATTTCTAATAAAGTGCCTTCCTGCAGTATTTATCCTCTCTATGTGCCGCTTTTGGTGGGCTCTGGACATGTGCTATTTAATCCCTAGTCCAAAGTGCTATATTTATGCTGTGCTCAACTCGGTCAACTCATTTGCTCCTCCAATGTTTACCTCATTACCCCATGTGGAATTCTCTGCCTGTTGAGGTGGTTGGGTCAGAAACTGTACAGACTTTTAAAAAAACGACTGGATGATTTCCTGCAGACACAGAATATTAAAGTGTTATAATATGTGGGTAAAAGCTTCTTGATCCAAGGAGAAATCTGACGCCATTCTGGGGTCAAGAAGGAATTTTTTCCCAGTATGTTGCATATTGGCGAGCATTTCAGACTGGGCTTTTTTCCTTCTTTTGGATCAACAGCAGTAGGTGATGTGTGAGAGGCTGAACCTGATGGACGCATCTCTTTTTTCAGCCTATGTAACCCCTCCTATTTATAAACACAAGCCTGTATAAAGGGTTGGCGTTGTGTTCATTAAATCTAGACTTGATATAGGCGCCATACACATCTTCCATAAGCTCCTTCTCCTGGAAGTTACCTTCTCACACTTATGCCCCAATTTCATTTCTTTGGAGAAATACACTTTCAAATGATTAGAAAAACATCAAATTAAGTATCTACAAAAATTCCCAAAAACTTTATTGGTGATTCCGGTTGATAAATCATTTGACATTTTTCATGTGCTTTGTAGACCCATCTGACGTCTGTCATAACGACTCGAGGGGGAGGAAAACCACACGCCTGTTGTAACATATGACATCGTGTGGTCCTCCCAGCCAATGCATCGTAATGCTACAATGGACACTGGGAGGAGGATCATGACGGACGCACTTAGCGCACCCATGTGGTCCCAGCCTCAATTAAAAAAAGCAATTTAACAAATGCATTTTAACTTTGTGCAACATAAAGGACTCCACCCCCTGCCAGATAATTTTCATTCAAACTAAACCAAAAAAAATGGGGGGGGGGATGAAAAACTTTAATTTATTTTGCGCTTCAGCATATTTTCGAAGAAATAGGTTCAAAAATCTCACCTTTCATTATATACATAGCAGACGACAGTCAGAGTGTCCCTGGTAGGTTCCTGGGTTGCTGCTCGGTGTCCCGGGGGTTAATTGTGTCAGAACTCCACTAATTGTGTCAGAAATCCACCGCAAGACTCATATCTGAGAAGATGTCTTGAGACAATGAACCTACACGATACTTACATGGTTATTCAGAGAGCGGTGAAAAGCAGGAGAATGACTGGAGAATGGAAAATTCTAGGTCAAAATAGCCAATTTGGAAAGTGAGATGAAAGGGAGAATTTTTCTGGTTTGACTATTTTGACCTAGAATTTTCCATTCTCTAGTCATTCTCCTGATTTTCACCGCTCTCTGAATAAAGCTGTAAGTGCAAACCCAGGACTATCCCTAGGAAATTGGGACTGTTGGCAACAGTATCCTTTAGTCTAGATTGTGAACTCATCCGAGCAGGGCCCTCTACATCTCTAGTTTCTGTTCCTACGTTTGTTTCAATTTTGTCGCATTCCTATTGGTTATTGTAAAGCGCTGCAGAAACTGTTGGTGCTATATAAATGATCATAATAATAATAATAATTATACCGAATTCTTTTCACTATTTTGCAAACAGAATGGACAGAAATATGCATTAACTTTAACATTTAAACCTCGAAACAGAGCTACTCATGTGTTTATTTTAAATGAAAATATTATTTAAAAATTTTAAAAATATATATATATAATTCTATAAATTAACTCTGTGTCCTGACCATAGTAAATTCAATGCTCATGAAAAATTATATATATCTGGGCTCTTCTTGTGGCCATGGTTACCCATGATTATTAACACCACTCATACCAAAAGTAATAAAAATGATTTAATCTAGATTGTAAATTCCCACGGGAATAGGACCCTCATTTCTTCCTGTTTAACAAATGTTGTCTAATCAAGTATTGTAACCCTGTCTACGTTGTGTCCATTGTTTAGCGCTGCGGAATATGCTGGCGCTATATAAATAAAGAATAATAATAATCATAAAACGAACCTACCTAGCTGTGACGTCTGTATTTTCTTCCAAAAGCAAAAGAGTAGACACAGGGTTATTCAGAGAAAGGTGAAAACCAGGAGAAAAGAACAATCTAAACCAAATAGCCGATTTGGAAAGTGAGATAAATGGGAGAATTTTTTAGGTTCGGTTATTTTGACCTAGAATTTTCACTTCTCCAGTCATTCTCCTGGTTTTCACCTATCTCTGAATAACCCTGTAAGTAAACAAGTAGCACTTCTAATCAACTATGTTTTTTACTTCAAAATTTCAAGAACATTCAAGACACATGAATATGTTTTACCATTAAAAAGCAATTTTATTTTGTCATGACTATTATAACAGATATCCCAATCCCACTTCTGCCACCAATCTCGTCCCCCTTGATGTAATATAGCAGATGTTCTCTCTTCCGTCAGGGTACCATCCTGCAGCACATGCCCACAGATGTAATAAATTACATACATTTTGCTTTCTTATTGTGGACTATTGGCACATATATATATATATATATATATTACATAAAACAAATGATAAATTCACGGCTCTCAATTATCGGAATTCACAGAAATCCATGTGGAGTGAAATGTCTTTTAACCCATACGTTACAGCTGAACCTCATCTTCCCACCTTAAACACTGGAAAGTAATGTTCAATATTGTTCAGACTAAGTTTTAACCCCTGGAGCAACAGAGTGTTGTTTGGGGATGCTAGATCTTAAACTGGTCAATTCCTTAAGTGTACCATGAAAAGGAGAATTATTATCTCATCTTTATCTTTATTTTGCGGGGGGGTTGTCCAGTACCAAAATGATACTACTATATCTAAAAAAAATTACAAAATGACTTAAATTAACAAAACAAATAAAAATAACTATTGAATATTTATGAGTGTCGTAATAAACCCAACTTCTGGTACATGGAGAGAATTTATGAATAGGGTTGCCAGGTCGGCCAGGTTTTCATGCAGAGGGGGAGCGCAGGGAAAAGTGTTGCCCTGCAACATGTATAATTCATGCACTCCCATTAGCATGAATAAATTAAATGCGTCCAGGAAAACATGGACGATCTGGCATCCCTACTTCTGAAGCAAGACACGAAGTAACAGAAAGCCATCAATATTGTTCTTTCCTATTGGTACTTTTTGGAAGCTGCATTGCTAATAATCTCTCTATGATCACTTTAAATCCTCATAAGCAGGAGATCTGACCATTTTTATTATCTGTCTTGATCACATTTACTGTATTTGACACAAATTCAGCCTGTATAATAATAATGCAGACTCTGTTTGAAATGGTGTAAGATAGGGGACGCCATCTAGAGCTCAGAACCTTTCATCCCAGCAATAATTTTGGAATGATAAATAAATACATGAAAAATTAAAAATGCAAAGTCAATTTACATTATTTTAATAATTAAATTTTATCTCCGAAAATCAATTTCTCTGCAAAATTTCTATTTCGCCCTGTGTTTAACGGTTAACCTTACATCCCATGTTTCGAATAAATGCTGCGGCAACAGTTATTTTCAGCAAAAATCACTTGGCAGTAAAGGGGTTAAGTCCGATAAGTGTGAGTCCTAGCCCCGGGTTCATATAGTTAATAGAGCAATTAATTTGAAACTTGAGAAGGATGTGTTGTTAGGATTTGTCAGGCTGTGATATTGTAGCAATGGATAAAACCACTCGTCAGAAGGAAAACATAAAAAAACATATACTCCATGAGAGCAAGGGATTCATAAAGGGATTTAATACTTAAGTATTCACTAAGTGGGAAACCCAAGAGACTACTTGAGTTTGGAAAATCAACTTTTTAGGTATTTCGGCAGTAAAATTCACATTTTCTACAAAATTCTTCACCAACGTACTGCTTAATGCAAGTATTCGCTACCTTGGTCCTATGTTTTGCAGCTACATCTCCCATTCTTTAGGTTTGAGCATCATGAGAGATGTAGTTCCAAAACATCTGGAGGGCCAGAGATGCTGACCCCTGGATTAACGAATAGCCCATAGGCATGTCTGCAATTCCATAATATTATAACAATGTATCTCTCATTTTTCTAATAACTTTGATCATCAGACCAACACATGTATCATAGCAGTATTTATAAATTATGCATTTAATTGTCCAAAGGCACCAAGCCACTTTTTTTAACCGTACACTGTAGGCAATAGTCCTTCTGCAGAGACTAAGCTTCTAAAGAGCAAAAATCATTATTGTATTTACATTCTTATTAATATTTTAACAATTAAAAATAGTCCCCGATACAATCAAACAAACAAAGAAAATCAGCCACATCCTTCATACCACAAGCTACAAATGTAAACCTTGACGTTGCTGCATTATGCTTTTTTTTCCTTCTAGGTTTCTGGACAAAATCCCTGAGTTGCATGTGGTGGTATCGCCCTCCCCCAAATTTATATACAAATATATTAAAAATTAACCGTTATTTGAAAAACAATTGTCACTCTCTTTGTAAAAACAACCATAGAAAAATATCAAGACACATGAAGAGCATGAAGAACATATTATCTTTTAGGATGTCACCTTGGGTCGGTTAGTATAAAGTGCAAGTCCAGACATCTCTCAGTGAGTGGTCCATCCACCATACCTTTGGTCAAAAATAGTTGCCTCTGCCCATCTGTAGATAGATGCTTACTGACCATGGGATTTCATGACATGACCATCATGACCCTCTGGTTTCCAGCATTCCAAGAAGGTCTTTAGTAGACTAGATGGCAGATTCTCTCTGGCATCCACTTGAGGTACCGAGTGTCCTAATCACTTTTGTGTTGGACAGTTATCAGTGTGTGACAGGGTTTGACAAGGTGCCCACATTGCTACCTGTTAAGGGTATCATGTGGCCAACTGAAGACACTGGGCTAAGTCCACCAGGCCCCTCTTGACCAGTCTGAGTCTGCTGAATCCTCTTCTTGTTGATCTTCCTCTCCTTGGCTCTTCTGTTTTGGAACCATATCTTCACCTGGAAGACAGAGAATGTTATGGCATGGACTTGCAGTGTCAAGCTCCAAGGACAATGATCCCAAATCTACTCGGGATATCTTACTCATTACAGCACGAAGACCTTTCAAATATCATCTATAAATTGATCACCTCTAGCTCCAGGATGACCAATCACCAACTAGAAACCCTAACTTTAGACCCCATATCCATGCATTGTATACCTTCAAGCATGGCAGGACATTGACAACAAATCCATTGTGGTTGGGAATCGGGATGCGTTAAGGTGCTATATTTCATTCTTGCACAGAAACTTTACAGTTTCTAGGAATGTGTTTAGTTTATAGATTTCACAGCTTGCTTTACTACCAAGCCCAAGACTACTTCTGATACTAACACTTTACTAATGACCCTGACCACTAATTACTTAAGGCTGTAGTCCCACCCTGGTGTAAGCTTAACCAGAGCTGTTGTAAACGTAGCAACTCCATAGACTTTAATGGCTCAGGGAACTTTACAACAGCTCTGGTTAAGTTTACACCAAGGTTGGAATATAGGGTCTAGTTATTCCTCCACCACAACTCCTCTAGAACAGGGTTTCCCAACCTTGGTCCTCCCAACCCTCCAAAAGGCCAGGTTTTGAGGATTCCCTTGGGGAAATGCAGACTGAATCCTGCAATCACTGAGCAGCAGATCATATCACCTGTGCTGTGCTTCAGATATCTGCAAACCTGGCCCGTTAGAGGGAGACATGTGCAATTTGTTTCGTAACGAATCTCAATTCATCCAAAACTCTGTTAAAGCATCATTTGGAAGTAAATCCGAATTACAAATAAATGTTGAACGAATGGAAACACAGCTAAATAATGTATAACAAATCGATTCGTTTTGACGTTTAACTCTGGTGGAATGATTGACCGTAGCCTGAACCAATCACTGGATTACTTTGCTTGAAAAAGTTAACAGTTTTGGGCCAATCACCATTCTGCATATGTCTTCAGTCTGCGGCCAACCAGATCATATTTTAACCCTTTCACTACTGAGCCATTTCACCTTTTTGTGGTCATCATTTTTAAACCTGATTTGAAATCATTTTTTATTTACGACCCAGACAATTATATATCTCTTAGATTGTAAGCTCTTGAGCAGGGTCCTCTCCTACCGTACTGTGTGTTGAACCTGTATGTATATTTGTTATTCTCCCTCCCTTTGTACAGAAATACGGAACTTGTTAGCGCTTTATAAAAACTTGTAACTGTAACTTTATATATATCCCTTTTTACGGCAGACTCATAATATTTCATTATTATATGTATGCATCAGGGCATGTTTTTTTTTACATTTTGTCATCCGACCCTTTGCGGTAATATATTCTATGGCACACTCTTGTTAAACAAAAATTAGAAATGGGAACCAGTTACTGTATTTTAACTAAAGTTGGAAAAACTTCATTTTTCAACGAGGGAAATAAGGTGTGTTACAGTAGTGCAGGATCATTGTTCACATTATAATTGAAAGTGAACAATAGTGCTGCATTATAAATAAAAAAAACTACACTTTTTATTATTTATTTACTTCTAACCTTGTCATGTTTGGTATCATTGAAAAGGCTATTTTATTTTTGGGTCCGGGAGTCCATGCGCGATGACGTAAGTAAACTAGGGGAGCCCCCACCGAAAGAAGGCCGCAAACTGGCACTGAATTGCAGTGCCGGCACTTGAGGGGGTAAGAGGGGCATCGCTGGAAAGGTCAGACTATGACCTTTCCAGAGATGCCTCTCTTTTTTATGTGCCCCTTAGCAATGTGCCTCCTCCTAACGCCTTCCGATACGGCCATTAATTTAGACGTCACGGCGGTGCAATGATGTCATCAGGCCTCCCATGATTCCACAGCGAGGGCCGACATCCGGGTTGTTTGCCCCTCACTGTTTGGCAGCTGGGATCAGAGGCAGATGACTGCGGAGGAGCTGCAGGGTCTCAAGGTTGCATTGAGCGCGTTATCTGCGCGGAAGCTTGCAAACCAACGACTCACTCAGTGCTTCCTCTGCAGCAAAGCGGTTAACCTTTGTTTGACTTGTTTTACAGCCAGTAACTAATTTTGATCATGGGCTGCAGCGTGACTTCAGTAAAATGGCTAGGGCGTTGCCGATCCGAGTGGGAGGACAATCCCGCTAGTCTGAACTAAGCCGTCGGCTGTGTTTGGCTGTTTGTGGCTGTGTTCAGCGAGTTTATCGACTGCGTTTGGCAGTTTGCGGCACCGTTTGGTTTGGCGTTTGGAGGATCCATTCAATACACTTGAAATCCTGCGGAGTACGGGCGAAACGAGAGAGAGCACCGAAATGTCGGTGCTCTCTGAATAACCCTTTCATTGTTATTTTAGTGATACGAATCAATCCAAAATAACAAAACAAAATAACCAAATAAAATAACGAAGTGATCCGAAATAATGGAACAGAATAACAGAATGAAATAATGAATCAATCAAAAAACACAAAACAAAATAACGAAAACAAATCGGCACTCAAACGGTTTCAGACTAAAGTCTTTTTTTTAATGAAACCAAACAAATTTTCCAGTCATGCACATATCTAGATAAAGGTATCTGAGGACCAGGGTTGGGAACCACTGAACTAAAATGTTCTAAGCATGGGTTTCTACACCTCTTCTTCCTAAATTTGTTTCATTTTGTTTATCTCTCCATTCTTTATAGTAAAAAAAAAAAAAAAAAACTGTTGCAGAAACTGTTGGCGCAATATAAATTTATTTATTTATTTATTAAAGGATTTTACCAGGAAGGATACGTTGAGATTTCTCTCGTTTTCAAGTATGTCCTGGGTATAAATACTAACAACAATTTTTTTTATTTCCATTTCTTAAAAAACACTTCAGATTTTTCTATCAGAGAGCAATGCCCCTCAGCCCTTTACAAATTAAAAATGTAATCCAAACAGCCCCCCCTCTTCTTTTTAAGTCATATTTTGCATCTACTGCCAAAGAATCCCTTTTAAATTAATTCAAGTATTTTAGCAAGAGGAAAAGTATAAGAAACAAAATAATGTGTTTAATGTGCTTAAAGATGCATAAGTAAAGGTAAAAAAATCTAAGTATATAGCTCTTATTCATCAATATGTCTATTATCATCATATAAAAATGTGTAACTGTATCATCATCATTTTTATAGCACCAACAGTTTCCACAGCGCTTTACAATAACCAGTGGAAATAAGACAGAATTAAAACATACATAAGAACAGAACCAGGAGGTATAGAGGGTCCTGCATGGACCAGCTTACAATGTATAGGAGTTGGGGTGTATCTATTTTATGGTTTTGCCAGATGTTGTCTCTAAGGAGCAAGAGGAGATCCTGGTGAGGCCAGAATCTGTTGTATCAGGACTTATTCTCCAAAATGTGAATATTATGAAAGCAGCTAAGGCTAAAATAATAACAAATTTATTCCCATTGTGACAGAGCTGCAATTTGGAAAAAGAAAAAGAGAAATGCAGGAAAAAAGCCAATTGAATATTCCCTGGCAGCTCCCCCTGCAATGCATGGCATTTAATCTGGAGGAATTCCCGTGATCTTTGCCCTGGGAGGGGCCCCTTGATTAATGCAGAGTTAATGTGGCCCTGTGTGATAGCCAGTGGCCCCACATGGAAGGTCATGGACACACAGAAAACAACTTTGCCCATGAGAGTAAGACTGTGCTACCTGTGTGGAGGCCATTCTCCTCCTGGAAGGCTGTACCTGTGTCTCAGAGACGGAGCCCTGTGCCCCCCATGTGGTGCCCTTCACCCCCTGAAAGGCTGTACCTGTCTCTCAGAGACTGAGCCCTGTGCTCCCCATGTGGTGCCCTTCACCCCCAGGAAGGCTGTTCCTGTCTCTCAGAGACTGAGCCCTGTGCTCCCCATGTGGTGCCCTTCACCCCCTGGAAGGCTGTACCTGTCGCAGAGACTGAGCCCTGTGCTCCCCATGTGGTGCCCTTCACCCCCTGGAAGGCTGTACCTGTCGCAGAGACTGAGCCCTGTGCTCCCCATGTGGTGCCCTTCACCCCCTGGAAGGCTGTACCTGTCTCTCAGAGACTGAGCCCTGTGCTCTCCATGTGGTGCCCTTCACCCCCAGGAAGGCTGTTCCTGTCTCTCAGAGACTGAGCCCTGTGCTCCCCATGTGGTGCCCTTCACCCCCAGGAAGGCTGTTCCTGTCTCTCAGAGACTGAGCCCTGTGCTCCCCTTCACCCCCAGGAAGGCTGTTCCTCTCAGAGTCTGAGCCCTGTGCTCCCCATGTGGTGCCCTTCACCCCCAGGAAGGCTGTACCTGTCTCTCAGAGACTGAGCCCTGTGCTCCCCATGTGGTGCCCTTCACCCCCAGGAAGGCTGTACCTGTCTCTCAGAGAGCCCCAGGTTGGCCGCCAGCTCCGCTTTCCTCCGGATCGTGATGTAGCGGCTATAGTGGAATTCCTTCTCCAGCTCCAGCCTCTGGTGGTCTGTGTACACCACACGGTATTTGTCCTTCGTCCTGGTCTTTGTGGCTGAGGGGCAAATAGAGAGGTTTTAACTGTAGAAAACATCCACACTCAGCGCTTAAAAAAAGAACAACTGTTTATAAACATTTAGATCGCCAGAAACAGCAGCTCTGTGTTAGAGAAACAATGTAACAACTTCCAGGCTTATCACGAACACACACACACACAATCTGTATATTTATAATGTGTATACTGTGTATTTGAGTGTGTATATATAATGTTTACTCTGAGTTTATATAAAGTATATACAGTGCATGTGTGCATATATAATGTATATACTGTGTGAATGTGTGTATAATGTAAATACTGTGTGAGTGTGTATACAATATTTACAGTTTATATAAAGTATACACCGTGTATGTGTGTATATACTGTGTCAGGGTATATATAAAGTGTATATATAATACTGTGTTAGTGTATATAAAGTATTTACAGTGTATGTGTATATATAATGTGTATACTGTGTGAGTGTATATATGTGTATACTGTGTGAGTGTGTGTATACAATATTTACAGTTTATATAAAGTATACACCGTGTATGTGTGTATATACTGTGTCAGGGTATATATAAAGTGTATATATAATACTGCGTGAGTGTATATAAAATGTATATTAAGTATTTAAAGTGTATGTATGTATACTGTGTCAGTGTATATAAGGTGTATATATAATGTGTACACCGTGTGAGTGTATATAAACAGGGTTATTCAGAGAGCGGTGAAAAGCAGGAGAATGACTGGAGAATGGAAAGTTCTAGGTCAAAATAGCCGATTTGGAAAGTGAGATAAATGGGAGAATTTTTCTGGTTTGGCTATTTTGACCTAGCATTTTCCATTCTCCAGGCATTCTCCTGATTTTCACCTCTCTCTGAATAACCCTGAAAGTATTTGTAGCGTATGTGTGTATATAATGTATATACTCTCAGGGTTATCCAAAGAGATTCGAAAAGTCACCGCACGTTCGGTGACTTTTCGTTCTCTTCAATTCGGTTCCTTTTGCCGATTGCATTTCGGTGACCCTGCGGTGTATTCAGCAAAGAGCACAGGGTCCCCGAATTGCAGGGAAACGCTGCCGAAAACCTGACGAACACTAACCGAATGCATGCTGAAAACAAGCAAAAACATCTGGATTAACCTTCGAAAAAGCCGAACAGGAGCCGAACAGGAGCCGAACATGAGCCGAATCACACAGAGCCGAAGCAGCTGTGACGTAGAGGAGGCAGTGAATAAATTAGAAAAACCATTTGTATGAATCTGGGAAAAAGAAACGCTGTTTGCAAAGAAACTACTGAGCGAAAATGTCTGAAATTTTCACAGGAGGTCCAGGGAATGATAATAAAGAGGGCTGTTACAAAAAAAATAAGTAAACTGAAAAAAAAAAAAAAAAAAAATCGGACTTTTTAAAAAAAAAAAAAAAATCTGAAAAATGCTTAAAGTATCCTAAAAAATCTATAAATACAGAGACTTTTTGCTGCAGAATTTTATAATGAACGGTTTATTAGATATTGAATTAAAACGGGAATATTTTTAACATTGAAGTCTATGGGATTCTCCTCAATAAATTTGCCGAATGAAACCACCGAATGGCAGGACATTAGGGGAACCTTTCACTGCTGGTTTGTGTTCTCTGAATAGCCGAAGCAGTGCATTTTCATGGGGATTTCACTGCCCTCGAACAGGAACCGAACAGGCACTGTATGTGCAGGCAATTCGCCAGGATTTGGCGAATTGCCTGCTCTCTGGATAGCCGAATGGCCAGGAAAGGTAACCGAACGCTGATTTTCAGCATTCGGTTACCTTTCTCAAGCAATTCGGATCTCTTTGGATAACCCTGTCTGTGAATGTTAATATATACAGTGTATTTGTGTATATATAGAGAGACATGAAGTATATAGTTAGTCTATATATATATATACTATATATACAGTGAACATGTGTTGCAGTTGTTTTGATGATAGTTATGTTATATTGAAACGCTGATCGATTACTTTTGCTGCAAATGGAATAAAAACCAAGTAGTGAGAGGTCACAGGAAGGTTACCCCATGATTGTGGGATAGACAGACACAGAAGTCTAACACGAAACCCCCAAAAATATTTACACACATATATATATATATAATAATTATATTACATCTTCTTATACTGATTAAACAGCTTTATTTGTTTTACATCAATTAGATTTCAATTTCAATATTTTTATAAACTAGATTCATTCACTGTAAGGTTTTCTGTCACAGCCAAATGCCCATAAACCCCCTTTACAAAGGTCATCCATTGCTCCATTACACTGTATGTGTACTGAGTATCTTAATTCCAAGCTCTTATTATAAACACTGACTGTCTCATACATGATGTATACATGTATACATGTCTGCCTGGAAGCCCACAGGGTTATGGAAGGAGCCTGCACTGACTGCTCCTGATAATGTAATCTTGCCAATTGGTTTAAAAGCAAAGACCTGTCTGTGTAAATATTCCTTAAAAAATGTAAAATAAAAATTAAAAATGTGTGTGGGGGGAGGGGTGCAGACAAAGATTACTTATAAAGCTCAAAAAATGCAGGATTGCATTAGGGGGGTTATTGGTTGTATTTTATATAGTAAATGACTGAATCCTGTGATTGCTCTGGCCATGCTGTGTGATGCAGGGGTTACACAGTGACTGTGTGGATAATAGTGTAACATGTCAAGCAGTGCTGAGCTCATTTCATGCTCTGTCCTCTCACCCAGAGGGTAAGTTTGGTTTTCAGTGCAGGATTTAATAGCACCCATATTGCCACTAATCATGTTTAATATGATAGGTGCTGTAAAACCAGCAATTAGCTTCCAATACCCACCTCAAGCACCAACCAGGTAACCATGTGTCCCTGACATAGCAAGAGGGAACTTTCCAGGTCACAAGCATTAAAATTCTTGCACACCTCCCATCCCACCCATAGTCAGTGAGCTTCAACGTGACTGCCCAGATTAGGATTTTAAAACTCTGAACCAAAGTGACAGCAATAGAAATATGATTAATATTGTAGTATTTTAAGTCCACAAGGATAATATACTTATTTTCTGCGCAGGTAAAAAAATATTGTATTGTTTTTCTTATTATTAGTATTATTTCAAATCACTATTATTGTTTTATTATTATTATCATTTTATTTGGTGTCGCCAGGAATGACAGGGATAAGAATGGCTGAATCAGAATGACTCGTCTTGTGGTAATCTGTTTTATGTCACAAGGCGGTAGGACATATATACATACGTTTCTAGCTCCCCAAAAATCCTAATTTTGCTTATTTTTCTTTTAAGTATACAATTACTAACTTCTTAGATTGTAAACTCTGGAGCAGGGTCCCCTCTCCTTTTAGATTGCAAGCTCTTGATCAGGGTCCCCTCCTCTTAGATTGTAAACTCTTGATCAGGGTCCCCTCTTAGATTGTAAACTCTTGAGCAGGGTCCCCTCTCCTTTTAGATTGCAAGCTCTGGAGCAGGGTCCCCTCCTCTTAGATTGTAAACTCTTGAGCAGGGTCCCCTCTCCTTTTAGATTGTAAGCTCTTGATCAGGGTCCCCTCCTCTTAGATTGTAAGCTCTTGAGCAGGGTCCCCTCCTCTTAGATTGTAAATTCTGGAGCAGGGTCCCCTCCTCTTAGATTGTAAATTCTGGAGCAGGGTCCCCTCTCCTTTTAGATTGTAAACTCTTGATCAGGGTCCCCTCCTCTTAGATTGTAAACTCTTGATCAGGGTCCCCTCCTCTTAGATTGTAAACTCTTGATCAGGGTCCCCTCCTCTTAGATTGTAAACTCTTGATCAGGGTCCCCTCCTCTTAGATTGTAAACTCTTGATCAGGGTCCCCTCCTCTTAGATTGTAAACTCTTGATCAGGGTCCCCTCCTCTTAGATTGTAAACTCTTGAGCAGGGTCCCCTCCTCTTAGATTGTAAACTCTTGATCAGGGTCCCCTCCTCTTAGATTGTAAGCTCTTGAGCAGGGTCCTCTCTCCTAGATTGCAAGCTCTTGATCAGGGTCCTCTCTCCTACTGTTCTGTGTGTTTAAAATGTATGTATATTTATTGTCCTGCCTTCCATTGTACAGCGCTATGGAACTTGTTACCGCTTTATACACACTTGTCACTAATTATTGTGTATTAATCTTATTATCAATATTTAGAGTATGACTGGTTTACTGAATTCTGTATCATATTAATTAAAAAATATAAATATTTGATAAATTCGTGCGCAGATTAATTATATAAACTCCTTTACTTTGAAGCTAGATTTCCTGCATATTTATTTTCTGTGTTAATCTGTATATTTGTGTTTTGTTTTTAATATCTTGCATTTTATTACTTTGTATTTCTGTAACGACTGTAATATTTCAATGTTCTTGAACCCAGGACATACTTGAAAACGAGAGAAATCTCAATGTATCCTTCCTGGTAAAATACTTTATAAATAAATACATTTATTTCTATAGCGCCAGCATATTCCGCAGCGCTGAACAATGGGCACACTATAGACAGGGTAACAATACATTGAGACTGAACATCATTTTGACAAACCAGTAGAGGAGGAAAC